>JANTPZ010090752.1:0-34691 GCA_025593235.1 Vachellia pachyceras | reverse complement strand
TCAAGGGGCAGCAGTGAATCTTGCCATGAAGAAACATGAGGATAAAGGTTTTCCTTTTCCTGATCAGCATGTTGCAACACCAGATTCAGTGGAATCTCTGCTGACAGAATATGGTAGTAAAGTATCAGCTTCAGCATGTGAAAATCCTACATCTGCGACTGAATCTACCAAATATGTTGCTCATGCTAAAGGTTCTGAGACTTTAGAGTGCTCTAAAAATGAGGTATCTATATGGTTGTAGGTTTTATCAGTCATTTTCTGATTTATAAAAGAACATTATTGAAGTTAAGTTTTACTTTTTTTTCTTCTTCTTTTGATGAACTGATATGCAGCCTCAAGTAGTATCAGTTCCACGTATGGTGCAAAAGACCTCTTGGTTGAATTGTTGTGGATTGTTTGAACTATTGTCAGGCTCCAACAGATAAATGCAGGTTGGGAATTATTTTTTTGCTGAAATTCAATTATTTTGAAATACCTATCTTCAAAAGTTTTACTTGCAAAGATATCACGAGAATCAGTGTCTCCTGCCAGTTCATTTGTGATTTTTCATCAGCTTCTTTTTTTACACCGTTTTTGACTGGGTTGGTTGGGTTGAGTTGGAGTCTTTGATTTGTATAACGGTTCAAGATCATAAAACAGGGTTTTGATTGTTTTTTTAATTCGTTATTTATTGCCTATCTGATTGTTACAGACTTACGGTCCTATAAGGTAGCATCTTTTATTTTAATTTTCATCTGTCTTGCGTGTAGCTGGTTACTGTTAGGCAGGATCAGTGACTCTTATGGTGGCAGAACCAGCTCAACTATAGCAAGTTTTTCCATTTATGGCCATATCTCCTTGAAGTCCTTAGCTTCCATTTCTCAAAGTGTATAATGATATTGAATTAATGGCATCATATAATATGTTGTGATTATTTAAAAATAAGTATAACTGTAGATGAAAATCTCTAGGAATGCCTTATTATGATCAAGCGCATAAAGAAAAAGCATGTAGCATCAGGAAGTTGTGATTTTAAATTATGTGCTAAAATGCCATTTGTTATTCTCAGTTATTTTTTAGGTTCACATGGAAACTCTTGCCTTTTCTTTTTCAATTTTCTGAGAAAGAGCAATGTCATATATGCATTCATGACTTGGGCTCTTTTGCTAGCTTTCACTAGGTGTTACCTTTTTAACCTTACCTTCATCTTTTGTTGGAGGAAAGTGACAATAGAGGAAGGTTAATAGAACTTTCCTCTGAGCTTCACAGCAGTGTGTTATGCAGAAACATTTTCTTTTATGGCACAATCCTAAGCGAACATGCAATCATTCTGGATGTGTATTATTAATTGGGAATTAGCATTGTCTTTTCGCCTGTTCTGTTTAAATGTTTAGTCAATCTAGTAATAGATAGTAAATGTTGGTTTGATGAGATCCTAATTGCACTCTCACTTAAAGGACTGACAAAATAAGAAGTCAGAAAACCCACTGTCTTTTGATTTGGATTTGTGACCCAGAATGTTGTTTGGTTCTATGTATGATGCCTATAGTTGTCGGGAAATATACATTTGTTTTCTCTTAGTACTGTTGTAATTCTGTTTTTGAGACCAACCACAATCAGTTGTTTGTGCATCTTCACCTTTTCTTTGTTTTTGGAACCATGTATTATATTTGTGGAAGATTAGGGCCCTTCATGCCATTTGACTTTAATTTATGGCTTTAGTTTTGTTTAAATTCGTAGTGTAGTCACTAGTGACAACAAGTCAACAAGACATACATCTTTCTAGAAGAAATAAGAACTAGATGTACTCTATGATAAGTGGAAAGGTGGAAGTTACATTTTTATTCCTTTCAGTAAGCATGAGATTTAGAGCTTAGGCGGTTGGTAGGTTAAAATTTAAGTGAGGCCTCTAGATGTTTTATCCTTATTTCTTATATATATATATATATATATATATATGGAGAAACAGTATTTTGGAGGGTGTGAAGATAGCTCGCGCTGTATTATATCCGTAATTGGAAAAAAAATACAATAGATCAAAATAAGCAATGTGAGACCCAGGAATATATAGTTTAGCTTACTATTGCTAAATAATGTCAGAAGAAATACATCTGTGGGAGAGCAAGATAACGTCAGAAGAAATATATCTATGGGAGAGCGAATATTCCCATCCCCATGTCATTCAAAGTCCTCCATCAATTCATTGTGCAAATTCGCCATGTTCTCATTCAAATTCACCATATTTAAATTTGTATATGATTTGTTTGTTTTTCTTGCATGTCATGTTGTATCTTGTCAGCTAAATTCTATATTGCGTTAAGAGTGGTCTGCATCGAAGTATTGTATATATGATGTTGAAAACTAATTTTCTGGAGGTCTATAAATCAATTCTTAAATTGAGTTCTTCTGGGGATGCTGATATGGGATGCATTTTTGTTCTGATAAATTTAGTTTTAGCCGACGATTTCTGTCTGGCATCTTTTGCAGACACATTGACTAGAGAAGGGATGTGATCTCAAGAGTGATCAACGTGCAGACTTGGAGGATTTTGTTCAAAAGAAATTGGTGATACTTTGATCTACATGGAAGGGCAATAGGCCCACCTAGATAGATTCTATACGAGGTTTATGCCTATATACCGTGAAGTCTGTAGTATGTGATAATAAAGTCGAGTCTTTGGAACCACATACGCGTTTGTTTGTGCATGTAGCGTTATTTCCTGGTTTTTGGCTGTAATCTAGGTTCCTCTTTTGAAATAATGTTGAGCTATAGGCCAACAGTGACATATGCACTGAGAATGGATATTCTGGTATTTATTGATTTTGATTATTGTGTTATGTGCAGTCTCATGCATGACCAGTTACTTTGTGCCAAGGGATCCACAGTTGACAAAGTAATTATGGATACTGTGATTTGATTTGATTATATTTTTGTTAATCCAATACTCTGATTTTGCCTTAGGCTGTTACTTTCATCAATCCTGAATCATATGGATTTTCATAAATTTGGTTGATAAATTTTTTATCTGCGGGAACTTCTTGTTTTTAAAGATTTTACTACTTCCAACCCTTTCTTTTGCCATAACTACCACTTCTTATCCTTAGGAACCACATAATTAATTTATATATATTAAGAAAATTAATTTAGCTTTTTTTTTTTATCAAATGTTTGTTAGTCTTCTTGAAATAGCCTATTTAAGCATGTGCATTGAAACCATCTCTAGTTGAAACCCCTTAAGGAAAAATTATAAATTCAAAAGATAAAATGTATCAAGGTTTTATATTTAGGACTAAAATGAATTCTTTGTTTAGCTTCAATGTTTAGGATTGGATCATGAACTTATACAACCATATTCTCTTGAGTTCTGTCTTAGTCAGGATGCAAATATTTCTTCAAATATTCTCTCGAGTTAAATAAAAATTTCACTTTTTATCAGTCAGCTAGCTTAATTGATTTAAATAATAAGCAAGCATTCTACTACTCAGCAATGATCGGTTAAAACAAATTTTAAAATAACATGATGAGGAAAGAGAATATGAAACTATAGATGGCCCATTCAGGTCTTGAACTTACGACCTTCGCTCTAACCAACTGAACTAATAGGCCAATTGCTAATTAAGTCTATGCAGTATGATGTAGTGAACAGTGAATCAATTTCATTCTTATTAAAAAAAATTGAAAATCAAAGTTTGACATGCATATAACTGCAATACATACGTATGGTACCAACCTACTCAAGTCTACAGATCCAGGAATTAGCATTTTCTGGTCTGAACTAAAATGCATAGAAAACATCTTTGCGGATGAAGTACGAAATTTTGATAAAAGGCTGCGAATGTGGGTACAGATGGGTTTTTTTTTGTTTCTCTTTGTTACATAAGAAAAATTGAACTTTAAATGTCCACCCCACACTTCAATTCCACTCCTGTCACCAAAATCAAGAGAAGTAGATTTAATCATCTGTAAATAGAGGTTAACATACATCCAATGATCATGTTACATTAATTAAAACTGAATTAAAATCAGGGAAGCCTACACGGTCCTTATACCCGAATTACAAAATACAATGTCATAATGACGAGCCCTAACTGATGGATGTGTTTCATCCTCTGAATTTCAAAGACTTTCTTTCTTAATCTCACTGATATCTCAACACTTGCGGAAACGTCGTGAATGCTTTTTGTCTAACTCGTATCTTCTCATTGTATCCTCCATAGAAAGTTTGTACTTCCAACCTTGAGAAAACAACCATCAAGAAAGTGGCTTGGTGATGGGCTCGTGACTCGGGAGGCCCAGGTTTATAGAAGGAAGCCAAGGGACAAGGCAGGCCCAGCAAGCACAAGCCCAGGAACCATAGTGGGAGCAGTAGGGGGACATTTATCTAGGGTTGTGTGCCTTGGTGGAGGGGGGAACAGTGATGGCTGAGGAATGAGGAGAGTACCTAACCTCTCGAAAGTTAGGAAGAGTCTGTGGGTTATTGTTCTGGTTGCTACTGTTTTTTTTATTTCCTTCCTTGTATCAGAATAGTCAGCTACCGTATCAGTTTTCCTCTTCCAGCACCATTGAAGAGGGTGTAGCTTGCTGTTTTGAGTTGTTTCTATATAATAGAAAATCCCAGTTCCATCACTTGGTGTTGAACCATTTTCACCCTCTTGGAAGTTGTTGTATCTCAAGAATCAAGAAGGGTTTTAAAGGGACTTTCAATTCCCCATGCTCAGTTAGTTATGATTTATGACACCCTTCACTCCTCAGGATTTAACAAGAGGGAGATAAAATCAAAAGGATCAAAATCACTCAGAACTTTTGATCACGGCCAAGCTCTCAGTTCATTAAACATTATAGAATATATACAAAAATATAGAAATAATCACACATTAGATGAGATATCAAGGAGTATAAACTCGTTAACACTTGCAACGTCTTTTCCCAGCAACTTAGGTCAGGTGCCGCTAATACCTAGTCAAAGCCAATCAATAGCCAGCAACTAAGAAATTGCAGATTAGTTCGTAGCCTCTTCTCCAACAGCTGCCTGAATTTCAGACTCCATGCAGAGCTTTACTTTATCATAACCCGATGTTCCGAAAGAAAATTTAGGCATTGAGTAGACCACAGAATAATTCAAATAATTATCACAACGCATGTTTTCGTATGCTACAATCTCTGGAAAAGAAACTGACGAAATTTCACCATCCAGGTAGGAATCAAAGGGTCACTACAAGAGATACAAAATAGTCATTCTATTCATCCTCCTGGCTGCGTAGTCTAGCTGTTCTGTTGGTCACAACAACATCAAGTTGGGCAGCTCTCTCAACTATTTCCTTTCTCTTCCTTGTGGACACATTGTGTGCAATCTCAGCACAATAAGTCCTGAATAAGAAGGAAATTAAATCGAATCAGTATCTATTGTGTTGCCGAGCATTAACAAAAATATGGTGCACAGAAGTGATGAACTGGACCTGTTGTGCATCATAAGAAGTTCCAACTCTTGGACGTTGTTCACAACGAATTTCTTGAAACCATTTGGGAGATAGTGCCTAGTCTTCTTGTCTGAACCATAACCAATGTTTGGCATCAACGTACATCCTTTGAACTTTCTCCTGACACGTGAATCAATGCCTTTTGGCCTGCGCCAGCTTTCCTGTTGCAAATAATTTAAAAGAACACAGTTTAAATAACAGCTTAAGAGGCATTACATCAAAATGCGCAATCATGACTGAAGCTAACCCAACGTGGTACATTGATTAGTTTTTCACATATTCTATTATACATATGTTCACAGGTATATAGTAACAGTACGCTGAATATAAGCAAGTAAACTGTGTCGCAAGGCCTGTAAGAAATCTCTATATGCCCTTTAAACGAAATGTCCAGATACAGGAATAACCAAAAATCTGGACATCAGATACCATGGGCAAATACAAATGATTTTTAAACATACAACCAAAACAGAAAAGTGGAAACAACAGGCATGCAACTTCAGCCGAAAGATGGTGATTTTTTGGTATAATAATCATAGACTGGTCAGAAATTTGGACAAAATTTGCATCATCAGTTGCATAAGACAATTATACGTAAATGATTTATAGGAAAAATGTTAGATGTATCCTAACTACAAAAGAATTAGCGAGAGATCAGATGGTAGTGCATGTTAGATATTCATCATTCTGCTACAGAATTGATGGGTATACATCATCATATCTCTTCGCATTATCATGACGATCAAATTTCAATTAAAAAAACCACAAAATACAAAATATTGAAATACATATGAATACATGTTCATAGTATAGTTTTGTTAATGGTCATTAGGGGATCAGACAGTAAATATCACCACACTGCACCAAAAGTGCACGTAAGACTGGGTGTCATGTCAAAAATATCATCAAATCCCCTCGACCAAAAAACCAAAAAAAAAAACGAATTTACGAATGAATGATTTATTAATTAAGTAGTTCAATTTAAACAAGAAAAGGCTTCACAGTAGGTGATTGGGATCAGATAGTCGATCATTCACCATGCATCAAAATAGCAGGTAAGACTGGGTGTCAACAACGTATCCTCACGTCCCATCCCAGAGCCAAACAAAGCATTTACAAATGAGCAAGGAAAGAATACATGAAAAAGATGAACTTTCCAGTAACATAGACAAAAGGAGGGGGAAGCTTTGATACTACAACAAATTGAAGAACATTGTAGCCATTACGATGGCCAGAAAACGTTGGAATAAAACGGTGGGATCAGATAAAAAATGTCAATCACCATCTTACACCATGTGGTGCAAATTAAGACTGGGGCGACAAAAACTATCATCATTTCCTTATAAATTCCTCTACGAAGATATCAAATTCAAACGATCCACGCTAAAAAAGAATGCAACAGAGAAATGCTCAACCTAAGAATCCCATAAGTCACTCATACGAAATATCTAATCTTTAACATACACCCATAAGGAAGAGAAGACATTCCGATACCTTAACAGAGATCTTGCGGTCGCTCTGAGGTCTTTTGAACTTCTTGACCCTCTTCTTTACGATCTTCTTTGAAAGAAGCGGCACGGCCATTTTCACTTACCTACTTCAAAAGTGCAAAACAGCAACAACAAATCAAGGTTAAAAAACATCGAAATATAGACAGAGAAATTCGTATTCAAATCCACTTCTATGTGGACAAGTTGAATACGAAGGGAAGAAAGAAGCTAAGAGAAATTACGAGCAGGAAAAACTAAGAGAGGCAGACACTCACAGTGGATTAGGGTTTGTAACTTTGTATCACCCCCGAGCTTCGAGTTCGTGTGAAGCTTGGACCTGTTTATATAAGCGGATGGAACCATACATGGCGGCTAGGGTTTTCTTATCTGACCGGGTTTCAGTAAACAGTTTGTCTAGGGCTGTTTGGAAGTGCCGCTCCGCTATCCTGCACCCGTTTAAGAATTTTCTTTTCTTTTCTTTTTAAAATTTGTTTTTAATGAGCACGGAAACTACTGTTCACAAAATGACTTACAAACAAGAAAGCAAATCAATGTGCATCTATTCTCATCTCATCAACCACAACATAGCTGTCAAGGTGAGTTGAAAAATTTCCTTAATATTAAAAAATATCTTTTACGTAAGTCGAGTTAAAACTTCTCTCACATATTTATTTTGAATTTCGTAAAATCATTTGAAAAAGCTAATCTGAACTTCTCTCTCTATTGATTAAATCCTTAAGTAATATACATGGGAAAAATAAAAGAAATAAAAAAATATTCATCTTGCAATTTTGGGAGGAAATGATAACTAAAACTTATAAAATAATAATTTATTTTGGTTTTTATATAATTGGCTTGTTTGTTAGAGCGTTTGGAAAAGTCAAACGCACGTTCAACAGTGTTTTTAGCAAAACGAGATAATCTCCTCCACGTATTTACATCGACTTACGTAAAAGTATTTCTCTACTTTATTCCCAAACAGGCACAATATGACGATGGATTCTTCCTGGTGGGGTTTTATGTTTTTTTAGTTATAAACAATATAACACGTGACATGGATGCTCATAAACTCATAAAATTTTATATCATGAAATTATATTTTATAACCCCAAATTAAATGTCTTTAGTAGATATTCTATATAACCTTCAATTGTATTATTATATTGTTTAATATACTTGTAACTCCTTAGATTAGTTATGGTTTTATCAATATCTTATTTAACTCTCAAACTTTCTCATTTTAATAACATTTTTGTAATTTAAGTTAAAAAGAAGTGGTTAGATTTATGAATGACTTGGTATAAAAACTATTACCAATTTTTTTAAAGAAATTGAATGCTAATATATATATATATAATTTAAATAAATTTTAGATTAAAATATCATAAACATATATTTTGAGTTAGTGTATAATAATTATTTGCAAAAAAGTTCAAGAGACATTCCTAATTTTCTCAAGAGAATGAAATGTTATTTTAGACAGAATTAAGCTTAATGTATTATTATTACGTCATTACTAACTATTAAATGAAAAATTGTACCATATCAAAATTTGACATAAAAAAATTGCATTCTCATCATAACATATTTTAGTTGAATATTTATCTTTAAAAATATAAATAACAACTATTGTATTTCATTTTTAGGTCATTATATTTGTTCAAGGTGCATTTTCTAAAGTTTTGATACTTGTCAAGTGAGGTGCAAAATAAATAAGAGGAGTTTCATTTAGCATGCAATAAAAGTGATTTTTGGTAGCTAAACCAAGCACTACCTTAATTAACTCAAACCATGAATGGATTATTGGCTTGTTTGGATAGCCCGTTGGAAGAATGGATACAAATTCTGAGGTAAATATGTGAGAGGAATTTTGTCTCGGTAAACGTAGGAATGGATTTTGGTTGTCCAAAAAAACTGTTGCAGATAGATCCCACCTTGTTTTACATTTTACATCAGTGACTTTACAGTCTATTCATAGACCAAAAATATTTATCAACTATTCTCTAACCTCTAATACACAAACCTTATCTAATGAAAATACATCCAAGGAACTATAAATACTACAGCTGAACTCATGTGAATTGGGGGTGGAGGATGTGACAGTAACCCATTCTTTGTCAACCTTCTCAACAAAGGAATTTGCCTTTGAGACTGCATTGAATTGGAGATTGTTGATCTGCTTCATCAGCTCCTTCATAAATTCCATTGACAATATCATGTCTATATTTTTGTGTGAATCGGCTCTGGTCGGAGAAATTCGGAGCCCGACGTTGGCTCCACGTGAATTCATGAACCCAAGAAGCAGCGAGTTTCCGCCGACATTTCTTTCGCCAGGGCAGCATATCTGCAAAAATGTACAGCACCGATGAATCAGTTTTTTTGAAAGTATAAATGGCACATTTCATTCAGCTCAGTCAAATCTACTAAGTGAAACCATAAAATAAACAAAAGCAATTATAGGATATCAAACATAAACCTTATCCCATTCAAAGGGTTAGTTATAAAGATTGTACGATAACATTATACTTTATCAACAATTTCTGGATATATCATTAATAAAATGTCTCATTCAATGCTTCATTGAAAATATCTAGAATATAACAACTAAGGAGAAAAAATGACTTGGAAATCCCAAATAAATTTTGTGCATGAGTCGAGGCAAAATTAATTGAAAAGCAAAGTTGACCTCTAACTATAACAACGGTAAATCCAGGCATGTCCAAAATTAGAAAGAAGGGAAGGGCCAAAAATTTAATAAGACATACTATATATAAACATCCAATCATCATTAACCTACTCAAGTTCAGGGCACTAAGCCCCAGAGGCTTTAGCATTCAGCAACATGACAGCCAGTGTTAGTAGTTGCAGCAGATAAAAAACTAGAAACCCTCATGAAACTTCCTTGC
The DNA here is from genome assembly GCA_025593235.1 of Vachellia pachyceras. Classification (NCBI taxonomy): domain Eukaryota; kingdom Viridiplantae; phylum Streptophyta; class Magnoliopsida; order Fabales; family Fabaceae; genus Vachellia; species Vachellia pachyceras. The sequence continues at coordinate 24,839 of JANTPZ010090752.1, read as the reverse complement.
TAAAAGGGTTATGCATCAAAATATGAAAAGACAAACAAAAAAGAAAAAGCAGCAACATCGATGCTGAGAATAGTAAACAAGAATCTAACCTCGATGTATTCAACAGCCATATTACTGAGATTATCTGCTATGCCATGTGATGAAAACAAGCTGATAACTCCGCCGGATCCAACAGGTGTTTGGAGTATTTCCCAAGGTGACTTCATCAAAATTTTATGCTTGCCCTGTCCTTCTGGCAAACTGCTAACAACTGGCAGTTTCTCTTCCTCCAAAAACCATACCTACAGTAGTGTGATAAGATATGTAATCAGTAATCACCCGTGAAGCCCTTATTAGATAAGAATACAATTAATATTATATAATTTGAGACGCAATATGAAGAGAAATATGACTAAATTTATGCGAAGGAGGAAGTATTTGATTCAAAATCCAGTCAACTATTGATAAGGCAATGCATGACATAAAGATCTTGGGCATGCTGAGAACCTTTTCAGAGTCAAATGCAAAGTAATTGTTTCTTGAAAACAACTTTCTTAAAGACACAATTTCCTGGGTTGAGCAAACCAAAATTAAAGGCACAGAAGCACGATCTTCCACCTGAAACAAACACAAATTTATTAGATACAACAAAAATCATTACTCTTATTTATGAATATGATACTTTAGGGTTTCACTACAGAAAGTCACAGTTAAACAATATCTCAGAAATCAGTTTTCCTGATATCCACTTTAATGATATGAACAGAGGAATTTTCATCAGAGTTCAAAACCTTTACAAAATTTTCATCAGAGAGTAGCCTTTGAAGGACAGGAACTGATGAAATCTCAGCTGCTTCATCGGAAGTGGTACCAGGGTCACAAATGTGCCCCCGGTTCTGCTTTTCATTTAAAAGCAAGACAATAGCCATTTTGCCCTCAGATATGAGATGAAGTCCCTTCTCATGCATGGTGATATTCTCGCCCAACTTTTCTCTACTTTCATTGAAGAGAGATTCCTTTGATATTTGTTTAGTACTCACAAGCTTTGCTTCCAAACTACCAACCAACTCAGCTACTTCCCACCTGGTTTAGTAAAGGTAAAACTTAAGTAACTGCATGGTAAAAAATTGCAAGTGGGAATGTGGGACAAACTAAAAGGGAGAACATCCTTAGCCAAGATATGAACAACTGAGACATTGAGTTACAAGAGCCACAAAACATTAACAAATCATTGTTTTTCAGTGCTTCCAAACAAAAAAAAAAATCTGACAAATTAACCAACGAGTAATTTGATTATAAGACGCTAAAATGTCGTATCATGATACCAAAAGATAGAAAGTAGTATTCAGATCTTGGCACTCAACAGACCTTGAGAATTATCATTCACTAAAAAAGTTTCTATATGTCATGGTGAACTCTCACATTATTTTTCAAAGTCTTGTATGCATCAAATGATAAAATAGTTAAGGCCACAATAGATTATTCTCATAATAAAACAATTTCTCTTTTTCCATTCTGTGGGAGCAAGACGGGAGTTGGAACATCAGAAAATCAGTTCAACTAACTTACCTCTTGGGTGGTTTCTCAATATGTTGTAAAGCATTCTGAAGCAATTTAGAGTTTACAGAAACAATCTGCTCAGCAAGTAATCTCCCTTGTTCTTTCTCTCCATATCTGAATCCATGGAATACATGTTGTTGCTCCATTTCACACAGTTTCTTTTTTGCAGCAATGAGGCGCTTTTGAAACTTCTTCCTTTCTTTCCATTCCTGAAATATATCGAGAAATGAACAATCAATAAAGTCATACTGAAAAGCTCAAAGTCCCTAAAAGTAGTAAATTAAAGGTAGAGTCAAAAGAGTATGCCTCACAAGTTGGCGTCTTTCTTTTTTGGACCTCTCATCAGATCGTAAGTTTAGTTCAAGGAGTCCCTTTGGTGGTGTAATATGCATTTCTCTTCTTGTCATGTCAACATCTGGTACAATTGCTTCTACAAAAGGTACCCAAACAAGCTGATTGGACGCTTCTTCTTCTGCTTCTACTGACCTGGACTTGCCATTTTTGTCAAGTATATCAAAAGAAGAATGGAGCAAAACTTGCAGTAGATCACTGGCTCCACTATTGAAAACATTAACGACAGTTCCCAAGGGTTCACCACTTTCCTGCTAAGAAGGAGTATGGTCAGCGTTGAATAATGTGTTTGAAGGCCTTAATTTGCCAAAAAAGTAGAAAATTTCAATTGAAAGTTTTAAACAGTATTTTACAGATCCATAATGTCTTAGTTTCAAGGTTAGCATTACTGGCCCCTTTCTAATTTTGTTTAAATATAATGAGCTCCCATTAAAGATTGTTTAGAAAAGAAGCAAGCATATGATAAGAAGCAATGCAATCACATATGTCTGAATATACAAAATATAAGATTCATGACAAGCCCAACCTTCATGAAAACTTTCATGCCAACGAGATCATTTGTATAGAATTCACCTTCCTCTAACTCTGGCCTGTCATCTTTTGTGACAAGCAAGGTGGAGCCAATAAGCATCTTAGCCTGCAATATATATTGATGAGTGAAGGTAAAAAATAGGAATATGATATGACTAACCAAGCCATGACGAAATCAGAAATTTGAAACTTCCAGCAGAAAGCATATAAAACAAGAGACCTCCCAGTATAGGGCATTGCAATCCTTTCAAAGGATATTTAACAAACGGGCAGTGCATGAGCTATTGAATATAATAAAATGAGAAGATTTTAAACGACAAGTACCTGCTCCACAGTGTCGATTCCTCTGAATTTAAGTATCCAACTCTTCTGTCCCGGGTGCTCTCTTCCTTCCTCCAGTTCAACTTCTTGAATCAGTTCTCCACCGGAAATGTTCTGCTTCAACCATCGTCTCCCAGGCTACAATAATCAGTTACCCTCCAATTTTGTCATGCCCAGTAACGTACAATGAAAATTTCAAAATACAATAGCTTGCTAGACAATAATTAAAGAAAGTTTTACCTTTGAAAACCGCAATTCAGGAAAATCAGTGCTTGGCTTTAAACGAATTTCCCCTTGAAGACCATGAACGCTGGAGATGTATCCAATGTCTACATATCCTGATCCAGTATTGCTGGTTTCAACAATCTCGTCAGTAGCTGTAAGTTGAATGCAAAAACATGTCAGCCTAGTATGAAAAGTTAGACGAATGAGTTTCAAAAGAAAATAACTAAGAACACACACACACACACACACACACACAAAAGAAAGAACCCTGCAGCTCCATCCCCATCAATAATTAATAGACTTTTATAAATACAATAGTCACATATTTAATACATGGATACATTCACATATTTACATACAACTTTATATTCACATATAAATATCTCATAGTGCTCATTATCAATAATGTACAACCATTTACCAATCAAAAGGCAGAGAAGGTCAGAGGGCTGCCTGTATCACAGTAGACAAAATCAATTACAAAAATTACCACTCAAGCAAATTAGAAGAATGAGAACAACTTTATTTTGGCCCACCAAATATTACTTTAATATCAATTACTCCGTCAAAAAGAATTATTTTTCATCATTTACTCATGTAAAGTCTCTGTTTTTTTCATCCACGATTTTGAAGTGCAAGAATGATACTATAAATCTTCTAGAGAGAAACAAATATTCTATATCCATGAGGAAGCCAATTGATGCAGAAGCAGCCGAAACGGGGTTTTCCTCGAGAGAAAACTCACTACAACCTATTACAAAAGGGATGGAGCAGAGAAACAAAATTACACAATACAACTTCCAATCATAGAAAAACCAGAGCGAAAAAACTGTAGGGAGGAAAAAAATTCAAGTGGCTTTTACCAGTGGTGTGCAGAACTGGGTAAGTAAGTAGCCTTGTTGAGGTTGCAGGCGGGTTGAAAGGGAATTGGATGGAGTTGGAAGCTCTAAGAACATGGAAAGCAGGTAGCTGAAATGGAAGAGCTGGTCGATGAGAGGTTGAAGGAGGGCTGGGGAAGGAGGAGAACGCACTTGAAGAACAGAGAACTGAAGTTCTCTGCATCATCATTTGCTCGCTTTGTCACTGACCCGTCCTTGGCGAAGCCTACACAGATATTTATCATCATCTAATAAAATCAGCAGGCCATTCCAAATCCAATTATCCATATTCCAGAAGACAGACAATTAGAATGACAAAAATCAGACTCATTTTACCGGGCAAAGAAAACTCCTTTTTAGAGGATATTTGGGCAATTTTTTGTTTCATTCTCTTGATTTAGAAAGACGATAAAAAAAACTTCACAAAGAATTTATAAATTTTAAAATAAAATATCAAAATTTATAATCATTTTATTGCGATGAATTATATTAACGTTATTATAAAACTTAAAAAATTAAAAACAAACACTATGTAAGGTATTTATAGTCGTTAACACATTGATTTGCCAATCATAGCACCTGATTTTTTTATTAGTGGTAATAAGACTTTGTTACGCGTTGACTTATTCATTGTACATGTCATTAATGGTGCGCTGTCTGTTTGATATAGTGTTACAAAAATATATTCACACAGGTTAAGATAAAATTTATTTTACGTATTTATCTCGTAAACGATAAATTAAGTTGAAAAAATAACGTAGTTTAGCAAAACTTCTCTTATGCAAGTTAATCAATGCACCATAACTTTTTCACAATTCTCATTCATTATATATAGATTCTTCAAAACTTCATGTCAATTTATTAATTAAATCAGCTTCACAGAGAGAAATTTGAGTGTAATTATCCCATTCTTTTATTTTGAAAACACATTGATACTTCATAAAATGCTAAAATAGCATGGGACAAACTAAAGTTGAAGTCCCATTAACATTACAATTACAGGTATTTGGCTTGTATGTTGGAGCGTTTGAAAAAGCCAAATGCACGTTCAACAGTATTTTTTCGTAAAACGAAATAATCTCTTTTATATATTTACCTCAACTTACGTAAAAGTACTTATCTACCGCATTCCCAAACGAGCACACTGTGAACGCTTATTTTGTGAGACATTAATAATGTGGCATCTAGATGAAAATGCATACACATTTATTAATTTATTAATATCAATTTAAATATTTGTTTCTAGCCAAATACTACCCGTACTTAAATCAGAGTTAATTGATTTTTATTATAGAAAAAAAAACTAAATATTAATATATTCGGATCAGACGAATCAGATCAAATCGAGTTTCTGACTTGACCCGACCTCTAATCTTTTCTAGATGGTGTTATGACCTTGAGTAGGGTTAATCGGACGGTTCATCGGGTTGTACGAGTAATTTATTTTTTAATATATCTAGGAACAAAATGACGCTATTTCATCTTTTTTGATAATTAAACGTGTGAGATGAATTCTATGAAAAAAAAAAAGAAAGATAAAAAAGTGTTCTCACGCTTTATTTTAACATCCTGCTGGCGCGACCGAAGTCGAGTGTCAGTCTCTTTAGCGGGCTCCGATCGAAGGAAAAACGCTTCATCCATTTCTTTCTCGTCGTTCATATATCGTAGTGGCCTGTAATGGCGGATCTCTGCTCTCTGCAATCAAACCGTACTTTTCGCTTTACTTCATATTTTAAAATTCTTTAATATACTTCTGGTGCTGTCTCTGTAAGCGGATGAATGTCTCTGGGTGTTGGCTGATTTTTGTTACGTTTGAAAATTAGGATTGTTTCTAATTACGGTTTGAGCTAATGTAATAAGAACTGCATACTTTTGATAGAAAATTTAGGAATCCAGTTATGTAATGGAGGGGATATCCTAAGTTTATGAGCAGTTTAATATTAGATCCCAAAGATAGGAAGTCCTTTCTTTTTTGTGAAGAAAACTATGTTTTCCACATTCTGCAGAAATTTATTTATCATAGAAAATTCTTATGGGAGTGTAAATGCCAATGCCTGAAACTTGATGCTTGTTCGGCTATTATTGAGTGTGATGAAGTACATATTCTAATTATTGAAATTGGGTTCTTTTTCATGTTTCTTATCATCTTTTCCCTTAAGGGGGGCTAATAGCAAAGTTCGAATTGTCTTAATTTGTGGATGGGAAATGAGCCATTTTGAGCAAATTTTAGCTGTCAGATCATGTAGAGAACAAGCAAATTGGGAGATGAACAAATTTTCTTTGATGATCCGAATGGTCAAGATATGCTCATGATGCATTCGTTTTTACTCTACATAGTGAGGCAATCCATATGAATATAACTGCGAACTGTGGTTACAGTGTATAATCCTTGTGGAGTTAGTTAGTGTTGCGTACAGAGATTTTTCAGTCATTCAGAGTATGATTATCGCAACAAAAATAATATATACTATCATAACAAACCAAAAAAAAAAAATTATGGTATGATTAAATAGACAATTTGGAGTTCAAGAATTGAGTTACAGATTACTGATATCGGTTATGAGTTTGGTGTCACTGGTGAAAAACATTAGTTACTTGATTTGATTTTTTCCCCTTCTCAGGTTTTCAGAGTTAGTTGTCATTTATATTTCCCTATTTGATTGTTAGGTTTATGCAAATTACTAATATTTTTTATAATTGTCATTTGCTTATCCAATTAATTTAAGAAACTTCTGACTTTATGCTTGCAGCTGGCTTTGATGATCTTGAACTTAAAGAAGTTATTTCCGAGGGTTCATTAGATTTTGATGGATGGACAGCACTAATTTCAAAGATTGAGACTACTTGTTCTGTAAGTTTATGCAAGCTCTTGAGAATGATAAATCGAGTTTCATTTTTTGTCACTATGTCTGATGTCAACACAACATTTGTGCTTTCTATAAGATGGATTGACAATTAAGTACTAACAGTTTTACATGGTTTTTAGGCACTGTAGGGTAGTTAAATATTTGTTTTGGTTAGTTTTTTGGCTAATTTTTGCTGGCATTTTTAGTGGTAATTGTCTGAGTTTTAACACTTTGCTGACAATTGTCCAGCCACCATTTATGGTATTTGTTCACTTTTTTATGATCATTTGGTGGGTTTCCTTGAGGTTCAATGGTCAGTTTTCTTGTGGATATTTGGCATCTTTCTGGCTAAGTTAGATATGCGTGTGTGTGGCACCCTTGCTTCAATGAATAAGTGCTCTGGTGTTTCGTCCATATAGCCTTCATTCTTCATAGTTAAATGAAATTTAAGTGCAAGATAGCTGGGCCTGTGCTCGGTCTACGTGACATGTTATTGTAAAACAATTCTACAGGTTCTGCATAATAACTTAAAGTGGTCCCTGGCAATGTTTAATCTTATTATTGGGAACAGTTTGTTGGTAAATCAGCCTCCTGATACATGAAAGAAGCGTTGGTGATTTTGTTTCATTTTAATTTAAAATATTTTTTTCTAAGGACATGCTTTGGACTGATTCACCTGTTAAAGATGCTTTCAATTATACTGAAAGATATATGAAAGTTTTTGTATTGACCATAATTGTAGCTTCCTATTCTTCTGTTTACTTGTATCCATTCTTCCTTCCCCTTATAATAGGTAGTTGATGATTTACCAAAAAGTGGCAACTCAATATTAATCCTTGAGATATATATGATAATATAATGTAATCTGTAGAGGCTGGTCTATCCTAGTGGCTTTGTTTTGGCCACTAGTGTTTCATTTATTTATCAATTTCATTTTTGTCACTGTTTTAAAATTGGTTCATGATTACCCTGGGATTTTTTGGTGTGCTGGACCTGAATACTTATTCGGTGTTCGCTATGCTTTCGGCAGGATGACATGGAGAAAATATGCCTAGTTTACGATCGTTTCTTGTCTCAGTTTCCTTTGTGCTATGGGTATTGGTGGAAGTATGCTGCCCACATGAATAACCTATGTACGATAGATAAGGTTGTTGAAGTCTTTGAACGAGCTGTGCAATCAGCAACGTATTCAGTAGAAGTGTGGGTTGACTACTGTAGCTATTGTATTTCAGCTTTTGAGGATCCATCTGATATTCGAAGGTGACATAATGGTCCTACTTGGAATTTTGGCTTTTCGTTGTTATTTTAAATCTTGTTGAGTATGGCCAATTCCTTTTCTCCAATTTCATCTGAACATGAGCTGCTTCATCCTTCTTTTCTGCTTGTTAAGCAGAAAACAAGCAGAAAAGTGAATAGATAAAATGAAAATAAAGATGACAATAGAGTGAACTTAATTTTGTTCATTTTCCCCCTTTTGGAGGTGGTCGAATAAACCTTCCGTGGCCTGCATTCTCCTAATAATTGCCACTGCTTTGTTCATGTATAGTTACTTAATATTGTGACTGTGTTAAGTCTTGCATCAATGTCAATGGATCTTGGTCCCTACTTTTTCTTGTGTGAGTAAGCATTTGAGTGCATGCAGCACCAACATATCTGCTAATATTATCATACTTCTTGTAATAATGTGGTACTGAATTAATTTTACTAATCTTTTTTCATACTCAAGGAACTCTGCATGATTACTCTTCCATATTGAAACTTAAAGGTAATTATATGGTTTGCTCTGTGATTTTTGGCAGATTATTTAAGAGAGCCATTTCATTTGTTGGGAAGGACTACTTGTGCCATACCTTGTGGGATAAGTATATTCATTTCGAGTTTTCCCAGCAACAGTGGATTTCTCTTGCTCACATATATGTCCAAGCTCTGAGATTTCCAACCAAGAAGTTACATCAGTATTATAATAGGTATGTTTTGCTTTCTGAAACTTGTCCTCCCTCTCTATTGCTGGTTATTTGGTAAGCTAAGGAATGCTATGGAAGCATCTTGTTGCTGTACAATGAAATGTGTCATGTGATCTTACACTCTACTGATTTTTAGGTTTAAGAAATTTGAGGATGGGTTCTGCATTTTATGATTGTTTAGTTTTGTTCTGAAAGCATTTTGTAAGAGAGAATTTTTTTTTGAAAAATAAATAAAAGGACTGCAAACAGATCATAGAAATTATTGAAGAATGAAAAGGGAGTGATGCTCTACAAGTTTAACAGAATATGAAGGAAAACGGAGGCAGAATATATGTGGCATTTGGCAGTATGTTGTTCTTAGGCATTCTAGTTAAGGGTCCATCTTGTCTCATGATGTGCAGCAGGAAAGGATAATTTGCATGACTTCCTTTTGGCATTTTGCAATAGAGGAGGAAAGGAGGAGAAATTAAAAGGAGGAGAGAAGTGTAGGGAGAGAGGCTGGCTACTATTAAACCTTGAAAGTTTTAATAATTATTTGAATAGGCTACCCTATCTGTAATTATTGACTTCTTTATATAGAGTCCAAAATATGACATTGAAAATACATGATGAGATAGAAATCCTAAGAAAAGAATGAAATAAATACATTAAAATATGAAATTCTAATCCTAATTTATTCATAGTGAATTTTTTTTTTAAAATCTTATTTACAGTCATTTTCTTTATTTATCTAGAATTCCTAATTTACAAAGTAATTAACATTATTTTTCGTAATCTATTTTAAATCTCCATTTGATACACCTTACATTTTTCGAACTAAGCTCAGGCTGAAGATTATATTTTCTCTCGAGTGAGTCCAACTTAGTGATATGAATGCTTTTTCTCGTATTATTTATTCAGTTGAATACCACACTTACCAGATCTTGGTTTTATATGTATTCAGTTTTAAAAAGTTGGTCTCCCTCTTGGAAGAGGACATGGCAAGCCAGGGTCACTCTGCAAAGGAATCATTGTCTGAATCATTGCTTGATGGTGACATCTCCATATCATGCAAGGATAATGAGATTTATTGCATTATAAAAGATATGATTGATTCATCTATTGGCTTAAAAAGGTTGACAGCCCTGAAGAAGTTCATGAATTTGGGAGAGCAGCTATATCATGATGCTTGCCAGTTGGATTTGAAATTAAGTTCTTTTGAGGCTAATATTCAAAGGTCTTACTTTCATGTCAAGCCACTTGATGCCGGTCAATTGCAGAATTGGCACAGTTATCTGGATTTTGCTGAACTGCAAGGGGATTTTGACTGGGTATTTTTCTATGCAGTATTCCCAATAAAGAAACTTTGTCATTTAGCTATTGCTTTCCCCCTAGATAGTCTGAGCTTTTTCTTGATTTTCTATTTCCCTGATTGACCATAGGTTGTAAAACTTTATGAGAGGTGCTTAATTGTTTGTGCTAACTACCCTGAATACTGGATGCGCTATGTGGATTTCATGGAAACCAAGGGAGGAAGAGAAATTGCAAAATATTCATTAGAAAGAGCAACAGAAATTTTTTTGAAGGTACCTTCTTTGTGATACTCATTTTGTTGATTGAGTTTCATGTTGATCAGCCTTTGCATCTGATTATTGTTTAATTTAATTTCCCAAACATGGTTTTGACAAACAACAAAAAGTGATATGGAGTTTTCTTTTTACAATAAGATATAGAGTTTTAAAAAAGAGTTTTACCTAAAACATTACTAATTGAATGGATGGAAAGCCCTGATTTTTTGTAATTTTATTTTCTATAGAAACTGCTCAAAAAAAAAACTGTTTTCCTTATATCTTATCTCATTGATTAGGATGGTAGTGATAAATACCTTATGAAACACTCTCACCTGGCATGAAATTTAAGTGATTTGTAAGCTAAGACTAGAACACCATGCAAGACAATAAGACAATATTGCTGTACTCATTTTGTCCTCCCTCTCCCTTCTCTGAGTGAAGCTAAACAAATACTATTGTTCTACAATAATCAGGTGTGGTTTTACATATGCTGTAATTTGAGAGATTGTGCTGTATTTACAATGAAAATTTTGCTAATTATAAGCAGGGAATATGAATCCATTTTTCTTCTTTATGAGTCAATTTTCCCTTGTCCTTTTTTTCTTTTGACTTCTTAGAGGTTTTGTATTGCTAAACAGCCAAGTTCTTTTCTTTCTAGAATACTTTGGCTTAATAGCTTTATGCACGACTTGGCAGTGTTTATTTCCCCCATCATATGTTTGTTGCAGAGAGTTCGAGTCATTCATCTCTTCAATGCCAGGTTTAAGGAACAAATAGGAGATGTTTCAGCTGCACGTGCTGCGTATATGCATGGTGGTGCAGAATCAGATTCTACCTTTGTGGAGACGGTTACATCAAAAGCTAACATGGAAAAACGTCTGGTATGTGATCCACTCTTATTACCATTATAGAATTTGACTCTATGCAATGGCCATGTATAGAAGAGTGACCGTGCTACTTTTATCATTATTCTCAGGGAAATATGGAGGCAGCTTTCAATATATGCAAAGAAGCACTAGAAATGGCTGCAGCAGAGGAAAAGTTGCATGCTTTACCCATTTTATATGTTCATTACTCTCGCCTAAAATATATGGTAGGTTTTATATTCATGCTTTTGCGAAAACATTTTGAGCTTTTTGCTATTACTATAATTAATAGAATAAATTGTTCTTACAGTGATCAAGGCTATGAAATTTTTTTTTCCATTCTCCCAATCTTGATATTTTGCTTGGATCTGTCTAAAATTTTATCAGGATGCAAATTTCTTCTTCAGATGTAAGATTGCAAATTCATATGAAATTTCATCCAATTAGAATTCCAAAGTACAATGAATTAATAACCAAGGGAACGTTGCATTCTTTTCTTCTTCCATTCCTCCTTTTATATTTATGGTTTCTCTTTCCTCCCCGCCAATTGTAATTATTCTCTTTTCTCTGTTAGATGAAAAGTAAGGGGGAAAAAGTTAGATGCCGATGGAGCTATTAAAATGGCCAAAAAATGAGTATTCTTTGAGTTACTCAACTTTATTCAATAATCATTTTTTTTCTGTTTATACTTTTATTTTCATAATCTCATTTTTCTTTGCTTTTGTTTCTTTCAATATCAACAAGAAATTTGGCATTTTTGGGTGGGGGTTTCGGGTGGAGACTTTTCCTTTTAGGATTGTTCTGGTTATCATTGGGCTATCATTGTTCCTTCCACTTAGTTCTGCTTTTTTCCCCTTTAAAAAATATGTTTCTTAATTAATCTTACTCCGTCAGGGCCTAACAAAGGGTTGAACCATGATACCAGGAAGTATGCCAAGATGGTCTCTCTAAAATGGGAAAAATAAGTTTTCACTTTTATAATGCATGAAGATATCAGATATAGCAACTAATCAATTTTTCTCGTAACTTATTGTTTTTAGAGTACAAATAGCGTTGATGCTGCCAGAGATGTCTTAATTGAAGGTGTCAAAAAGTTGCCCGAGAGAAAATTTCTTCTGGAAGTAAGTCTATTTCAACCTAATCTTCATTATATCTTAAGTGAAAGCTGACCTATGCTGGAACTGCAGAGATGATTTACCAATAAATAATTGCATTTAACCTATTTGGGTTTCGTTATCAATTTTCTGACGGCTAGCTTGATTGTTCCCAAGACTGAGAATGACAAACTCATAATGCCAGTTGAAGCTTTTATGTACGGTTGATAAAGTTACTAGTTTCTAGTTCGGTATTGACTTATTTTTCTAGTCATGAGTCAGTTAGGTCTTTGAATTACCAACTAAACAATAAAGGAGACATCAGAATTGGAAAGATCAAATCCTTTCCTTAGATCAGCGTTATCGTGAACAACTTGATCTAAAAAAAAAACTTTTGAGTTGTCAGGTGTTGGCCTCTGGAACAATTGTCATTTCTGAGACAGCTGCTAACCACTGAGGTGAAGCTTGAAGCCGTGAACATTTACAGGCTTGCCACTGCATGATGCTTAAATTTATTTCAAGGAAGAGAATTATTGAAATCTCAAGATTGGCTTACTCATATTTTTACTAGCCTTTATTAAATGGGATTTTAGCATCAGAGTCAGCTTATTCATTTTCCTTTCTTATTCCCCTTTATTTGATCGTAATCAGACCTTAATTAGGTTCTTTTATTATGAACTTATTTCTGTTTTTGTTGTATTTTATTTGTTGTCTGATCTGCTCATTCAGTGTGGACTGTCACCTATTCTGTTATCCTAGGATTTTTCTGCCTTGCTAAGCTGTCTGGTGCAGGGAATGATTTTCACTTCTTGTGAGCATCATATTTGAATTCAAACTACTGTAGAAGTTTCTTAAAACTGTCATGTACTTATGAAGGAATTGATTAAGTTCTCAATGGCGCATGGAGGTCAAGAGCAAATAGTTGTAATAGATTCAATTGTTGCTGGTGCAATATCTCCGAGGGCTAATGGATCCCAAGGCCTGAGTACAAAAGATGCAGAAGACATATCAAACTTATACCTAGAGGTTAAATCTGTCTCAACTTAATTCTACCTGAATCCGTCCGTATGATTCACTTGTTAAGTAATTTAGGGCACACCAAATAAGATGTGTTAAGGCCTATTCATTAAGCCTTAACTTTAACACTATCATTAAAAGTAAATATTCTAGAAATCTTAAGAGTTGAAAGCAAATATTCTGGAATAATTTAAAAGGTAACCTAGTAATCTAGAACATTACATTAATTCAAACCAAATTCTGATCCAGATATAAGAGATCATTGTAATAAAACAGAAATCCTAAATTTAATTAATCCTATATCTCATCGCTTGGCCTTTTATTTTCAAATGCTGGTCACATTTCTTTAGGTTTACTGAGATATGTAAAGATGAAATGGTTGTGTTGCATTTTTAGCCTTTTTGGATTTTAGTTTATTTATTTTCATGATTTTCTGTTATGCGTAGAGATGGAATGTTGACCAGCCCATACAGACGAACCACGGACTCATTACTTGTTCCTTTTAATAAAATTTCTTATTTTGCATTAAAAAAAGGTTTCATTAACGCTGATTTTGATCAAATATAAAAACATCCATTTAGAAACTCTCATACTGACACTACTATAACAATTCCAGTTTGTAGACTACTGTGGAACAGTACATGATGTATCAAAGGCTTGGAATAGACATTTAAGGTTATTTCCAGACTTTGTTAGGACAGATACTCATCAGCAATCAGCCAAATGTCAACAATTGGTGAATTCAGTTAATGACAAGGGAGAAGAGACTTCAGTTGCCATTCCAGATACCCTAAATGCTGGAGATGCATCGCAGGGAAGTCCTGGTACTGAGCCTGACAATGCTGTCAAGCACAAGCTTCAGTTTACGGAAGTGGATAACAGTGTACAAGATAAAGGAAGTGAATTGCCTCTCAGAGTTTCGGAGGAACCAAGTCATGACGATGCTGAAGAGAATGTATCATCTGCAGCTTTAGTGGAAGTGAAAGATGCGTCTCCAGAAGCCTCTAAGAATTTTAAAAAAGAATTTTCCGAACCTGAAGTCCTTTCAGAAAATTTAGAAAACCAAGTAGCTAGTGAAAAGGAAATACTGCAAACTTCACAATCATACTCAAAAGAGAAAAAAAGTTATTCCCAGGGAATGTCTGACGAAGAGTTGAAAGAAGAGGGATTACGTCCTTTGGAGAGCCGTTCATTGAAGCGCCAGAAAAGTATATGTTCTGACTCAGACCCAATGGTATTGCGGGAATGTGAATCTATACCAGAAATTTACAAGTCAAAGGATGGGCTGAGAGCAGGTGGCTATAGTGCAAGTCAATGCAACTCTGCTAGTGCTCAAGATTCTGAGTCAGCCCAAACTCCCATTGAAATAAATAATCCTTCATCTTCAGGAAGATATCATGACCAAGCAGAAAGAAGACCATTCATACAGCCCCGGTCCAACAGAAATGGTGGAAATTGGCATCAGATGAGGAATGCTGGTAAATTTCATAGAGGTCCTAAACATGGGCGTCGTGGACACGGATATAGGAAAGAGCACCAGCGGCATCAGCAGTCTCCTAAAAACTCCCATTCAGCTGAAGGGAGTTTTCAAATGTCTGCAAGTTATACCTCCCAACCTGCGTTGCAGATTCAGCAAGGCAGCCAAAGACAAAATCAATTCCAATTCTCTGCCACTCCCGATTTTGCAGTAGCTCAGAGCTGGCCAATGCAAAGTGTGCCACCACAAAACCCTGCATCTCAGTCTCAACCGCCTATTATGCATACCACATCAAATGCAATGCAAAGGTTTGAGCAATATGGAAATATGCAGAATGCTCAAGCATATGATCAAATGTGGCAATACTATTACTACCAGCAACAACAGTTTGTTCAACAGCAACAAATGCAGCCACAACAGGCGATGATGCTTCAGCAACAGTACCAGCAGCAATTGCAGCTGCAACAACAGTACACTCAATATCAACAACAGTCTTTTCAGCAAGAACAGTCACAGCAATTTCAGCAACAAGGTCAGCCAGAACATCTTCAATCCCAACAACAATCGCAGCAACAGGTTCTTCTGCAGCAGCAGCCACAGCTTCTACAGCAATACCAGTTTCAGCAGCAGCAACCTTTGCAACAAGAGTATCCTGTTTACGCCCAGCAGTTGCCGCCCGCTTCACAGGTACAGCAAAAGGACCAAGAGCAAAAACAAGAAGATCAATCAACACCTTCTCTACATAGTCAGTCATTAGATTATAGCCAGCATCAGCAGGTGCGTGAACAAAATGAAATTGTTTGACGTAAAGATGAATCTTGACTTATGGTTGGATTATAAACGTATGATATAAAATGAAAATGTTTATCCATGATCATTTGTATGTAATCTTATTTAATTTTGGGTCCTGTAGGAGCAAGGAGCAAAATTGGTTTATTCTCCCGTTCCATCTGGGAAATCTTCCCAAGGAGAGTGATACATTTCCTCATAGGTTTTCCCCGGTGCTTCAGCTGTACATTTTAGATTTTATTCTGGTAGTGGTACATAGACTTGGATACTTGATTTAGATGTTAGATTTGCAGTACTTGATGGATAAAATGAAAAGAATTTTGTAGTTATTATGCATTTATTTTTGGTGAACTTTTATAAATTTGTTTGCAGGTTTTATTTTCATCTTGATTTTGGAAGATAGTGAGGGTTCCTCCTCCCCTCTTCCCTCTTTGGGGAAAGAACACAGATTTTCTTAGTTATAAGCTCGTATTTTTAATCAACTACTTGAAGGAACCCATGATGTGTGCTATTATTTTTGTTTTAATGGAATAGGGATTATTTATAATTCATTTAGATTAACTTGAACATGTATCGAAATATAAATTTGTTTTTCTCTTCGCATTTAATTATTTAGGCATGATGAAGGGGTACTTTGTCTTGCAATTTTTAAGGAAATGCACAAATGGATAATGGAATTTGAGAGAGAATATTAAATTTACATCTTTTGGCGGCCAAACATCAGATGTCTAGAGCCACGTTGGGCTTGGCTAGGTCAATCCGGGTTAGGCCCAATAGGATTTTTTTTTTTTGTGAGCGAATATTGTATTCTACATTGGGACCGACTTCATTCCAAATATGCCCTTTGAGAGGAATCTAACCTATTGCTAAGACCAATGCCTTTTTAGTTATTTGGATGGGAAAAGGATATTCATTCTTCCAAACATACACTAATTATAATCTCATTGCATGAGATTTTATATTAGTTCAAACCAACACTAAATTTCAACTCACCCTTGATGGGAGTTGAATTTAATGGATGTCACTTTCTTATGTCAGAAATCAACGTTCAAATTCATGATAAAAATGTGTCTACGTTAAATACTGAATCATATCTTCAACAAAATTATTTTATATTGGAAAATAACTATGTACCATAAAAAAATAGTTCCATGTGATGCTCAATATCATTGGTGACGAGTCAAAATTATGAACAAGCCACTTGATATCTTAGAGAAAACCTATACTTGTTCACATAAGATATATATGAATGTCCACATCTCACACAGATGGAGTCTATGATTAAGTGTTGGGATTTTTTTTTGTGGCCTAGATCCCAAGATTAAGCACATACAGGGCATGTGGGTTCCAGCTCAGAAAGATCTGCTTCATAATGAAAGGAAGATAATTCACAGTATGTAGGATGCAGGAGAGGCTTGTGTATTGCATTTGTGATACCATTTATTGATAGTCCCAAGAGCTACTCTTAACAAATATGACAATTACCCAATTCTTGAGACACTTTGGTCTCCACAACTTTGAAAGTATATCTCTGAAAATGTCTGGTTAATATAGAGCTTCTGTTTCTTCCATAATATCTCTGCTTCTCTGAAAGGAAAAGTGTGTGTGTGTAGATGAGCAGGTATGTGAAGATATTATAGAGGGTTTCATGGTTAGGAGCAATTTAATGGCCACTATTGAAGGAGAGGGCACCAACCTACCAATCTGTTCATGCCTTGTCTTCTTCCCTCCATTAATGTTTGTCTTAATGGTCCTTTTTATACGCAAGTTGCTGTTTGGTGATATGACTAAAAAAGAAAGCAGTATTAAATATTCTGTCATTTGTACTAGGTTCAATAAAGGCAATTTAATAAATAATTGGATGGGAACCAGTAAAGTTTGCAATTTAATAAATAATTGTTAAGAGTCATTGCAACTTGTGAATTTTAGAAATATGAGTGTTGAATGATTGAGTTGGAAATTGTAAACTCTTGTTATCTTGGTGCTAAATAACAGAGCCAACACTTAGAAATGCCTCTTGTTGTAAAAAGTTAGTGCAACTAATAAATCCTTAATATTTGAGTGTTAAATAGTTGGAGTGGAAGTTGTAAGAAGTTAGTTTGAGAAAAGAATTAAAAATTTAAAAGGCAAAGTAAATTAAGATATTGGGTTTGTTTAACGAAGCGTTTAGAAAAGCTAAACCCACGTTCAACAGTGTTTTTCTATAAAACGAGATAATAATCTCTTTTACATATTTACCTAGACTTACGTAAAAGTACTTCTCTACTGCGTTTTCAAACGAGCATATTATATTTAAAATAAATATAAATGTTATAATGAAACATTTAAGATAAAAGAAAATAATTCATATGCGGTGCGATTATTGCAAAGATATTCCATATGAAGTATGAATCTTTTATTTTTACTCAAACTTTCAAATATTTTACCTTAGATAAAATCAGCAAAGTGTTCCTATCAAAAAATCTTATTGATAAGAATGACTTAATATGATTTTATACATAGAAAATATCAGTACTCTAAATGATGTCTTGCATAAAAACACCGATATTACAATTCAATTCAGATCATTTTTATCAATAAAATTTTTGGAAAAAAAAAAGATTTCCCTGATTATTTCCCCTTATTTTATCAATTCAAACACCATTGTATAGCATTATGATTCAAATCAGGAAGATGTAGCATATAATTGTACACGTGTAGTGCCTTCATGAGGGAGTGCCGGCCTTGGCATGGACATAGACAATAGAGGCAAACAGAAAGAGAGGAAATGAAATGAGAAATGTCCTCCGAAAATGCAAAAGCAAGTACACCACAGACACTACACATAACGACAGCTTTGTCGTGTCCATACATGTCTCTGTGTATATATACTATACTACTTAAATGGTTATGTGTTTGTATCAAGTGTCAAGAATAGTAAAAACATTGTAGAAACATTAAATACATTATAGTGAAATCACTCTAGTAGAAACACTGTAGATCACTGTAGTGAAAATACTGTAATGTCAGCACACTAAGGGTTAGTTTGAAAGATATTCTCATAATAACTTTTACAGATTTCGAGATAAAACTTAGGTTTTAGAGAATAGATTTTGGAAAAATAACTTTTACAGATTCTGAGTTAAAACCTAGGTTTTGAAAAGTAATCTATGTTTGGGAAGTTATTAGCTTTTACGAATTCCGAGGCAAAAAAGTGGCTAGGAAAGAAGAAAGAGAAAGGATGAAAAGTAGGAAAGATGAAAAACAAGTAGGAAAAAGTAGGAAAGAGGAAAGAGAAAGAAGGAAAAAAGTATAAAAGAGAAAAGAGGAAAAGTATGAAAGAGAAAACCTATGTTTCAAAACCTAGGTTTTGAAACCGAGGTTTTGTAACCAGAATAACTTTTCAGAAAAATGTTTGTGTTCGAACAAAACCTAGGTTTTGGGGTAAAACCTAGGTTTTTAAAACAAACTAGGTTTCAGAAGAGGAGGCAAAAAAGCACTAAAACAAGCCGGAAGTGTTGAAATAGTACCAGTCACCAACAGGTTCCAAATCAAAAACTGTATATAAATAGTGACTTTCTGATGTCTATATAAGCTGAAGCCAAATGAATTAGAAGGCAGAAGCTCATACCCTCCTTTAGAAGTTACTCACTCTCTCCAATCTCTATCTCTCTACCCTCCTCCTTGGTAAGCTTCTCTTTTGTAAATAAAGTTTTAATTTTCTGCATCATATTTTACGTCATTCTCCTTTCTCTTGAGATCTAAATCCGGTCGGATTATGTTTGAATTCTCCGTTTTCAATTTATGTTTTGAGCCGTCCGCTGGTTTTCTACTTTTCATCTCTCTCTTTCTTCTTCCTAATTCGCTAGGAACCTTCCAGGCCTAGTCTCCCTAGTGTCGGAAAAATAAATTAAAAATTTATATTTTTTTAACAGATTTTTTTTTCCAAAGAATGCTTCTTCTCCTTAGTGTGCTTGTTTGGAAACACTTAATCTCTACCTAAAAGTACATTCAACAGTGTTTTTCTGTAAAACGAGACGATCTCCTCCACAAATTTACCTCGACTTACGTAAAGTGCTTCTCTATCGTTTTTCCAAACGGATCCATTGATTCTGGTTACCTGTCTTGTTCTCCAAAGATGGAACTTTTTTCGAGCTCATCTTCGCTGAAATTAAAGGTTGCTACTGTGATTGTTTTTATGTCCATTGAATTAATTGCCCAAAAAGGAGCAAATTTAATTGACGAAATCACATGTTTAAAATTTTAAAGACCAAAACATTAATGCAAGTGAACTATAAAGACTAAAGATGGTGTTTTCCAATTATTTTAGAGTATTTATCTTATTATTTTTATCTAAATTAATTTGTTTAACTCATGAATCAACTGATAAATAATATAATAATTAAATAAACAAATATTTTTAAACAATATATTTAGATTTTTTAATGAAAAAGGTTCACAAAACTTTGATATTAAGATACAGGACTGACAACCCCCCCCTAATGATTTTATGTGTGTGTTTATTTGGGAGAGTATTTAGGTTCCCAAAAACACGTTTGACAATATTTTTCGATCTTCGTATATTTACCTTAAAAATTACAAAAGTACCCCTCCATTGATTTGTCAAACGGGTACATTGTCCCTTTTCTATTATGTACTTTCATCTAAATCCTTTACATCGCCAAAATATGTGTCTTGGAATACAAGGAAGAGTTTTATTTCCTTTCAAAAAGCTATTTCATAGAAAAAATTAAATATATAGTAATATTTATTGATGATTAACAGTCTTAATTATTTATACATCTTTTTCATTAACAGTGAATTTGATTTTTCCTATGTTACAGAATATCTGCGTGTGTGTGAGAGAGAGAGAGGTAGACATGGGCCAATGTGTTCCACCGTTGTGGTGAAAACATTCGAATCATCAAACAATAATTGTTTGTTCCAGATTGTGGGGGAAAAGAGCTTTTCGGCCTAATCCGTCATTGGTTTTAGCCTTTATCAATGACAGATTAGATTCTAATTTAGGGGTGTAAACTATTTTTTGAAAAAATAAATGTGATTTATTCTTAATAGTTTTTAAGAAAAATTTAAGTAAAAATTTAGTGAGTTCAACATTGGCAAATGAGTGGGTGCAAAACGAATCACATAATACTAATATATACCTAATTTTTTTAAAGTTAGAGGATGCAGCTGAACCCACTGAAATATACATAGGTCCGCCCTTGGCCTTTACTAAATGTAATCTTCTAACACAAACTAATTTGGTCCAACTAAAGAAGATAATCTTTCACAACGTGAAATACATTATCTCGTATATGATTATCTCCTGTAGGAATAATAATTTGAACATTATTATCAATATAAATAAAAAATAAATGTAACCTTCCATGTTTGCTTAAAAAAAAAGAATTTAATCGATAAATATAAAATTCAGAATTTCTTGCTCTTGCTAGAGGAGAGCCTTGAAAAGAGTGTTTTTATACTGGATTAATATGTAAAAATACTTACGGACTATTACCTAAAGTCCGTCCAGTATTATATACTTTTTGAATATGTGAAAACATTTATAAACATTCAAAATATGAGAAAAATGTTCAAAATTGTAAAAAAAAATCAATCAATAGCATGCAGGAACCTTTCCAGTCTTTAAGACTGAAGGCTCCTCAGAAGACCAAGTCACCATCAATAATCAATAGCGTTACATTTTTCATGAAACATTATTTTTGTATATGCATGTTAATAAAGTGATGTTACATTTATCGATCTTAACATTCTTGATCTTATTTTAAATTTTCATAGGCATTTTTGTGTCTTTAAAAAGCATATAATGTTTAATGCAGTTTTAATAAAAAATTTATGGGTACTTTAACCTTTAAAAAGAATTAGAAGTAAAACCTCTCTATAATTCCATCCGTATGGACGTACGGTTTTGTTTGACCAAATCAGACCGTTATGTTATTTTTTCCCCCCGACCATCTGGGATAAAGGTAGTTGACTTTAATAAGATAATAATGTTAAACTGAGCTTCCACGTCTATGTAATCTATGACCACTGACCAGGCATTACTATATCCGGAGGAGGGATTCTTGCGTGCTCCTGGAGCACCACGTAACAGGTGTTCTTCCAATCAAAGGTTGCCATATCAATCAAGTTTATATGTGAAACACAGCACAGTCAAATTTTTGCATGATTGCGTTTGCTTGCCGGAGTAAAAGCTCTCCTCTTCACACACACAGTCTTATCGTATGAGTGCGTGAGATAGAGAAAGAGAGAGAGAGTCATATCGTATCATAATATTACGAAGTATGATCCATGTCGTTGCTGTTGCTTTTGCTTTTGATATTGAATACTCAGATGCGAGTGCTTAAACGATTTTAAGGAGCACGTAACCCACAAGATGCAAGATGAAAAGGACGTGTGCAAGCCATTGTAAATGTGGAATCCACCCATATCACAGAAACTTATGAACCATGTGGGTTACACTTATTAAAGATCCTTTTAGCTTCAATACCATCATGCTTTTCTGAGTGAAGAAGAATCATAAAGCATTGGAAAGAACCAGAGGCCTTAAAAAGATGATGAGCAAAAGAAGCAGAGAGATAGAGAAGGACGGGAGCTCGTCTTCTTCCTCCTTCTCCGCGTCACCTGCCGGCAACATGAAGACCGGCGCTAGAATTTCCGATAAAGACAAAGCAATTGCTCAGTACAGTGCTGACGCACGGATTTTGGCCGAGTATGAGCAATCTGGCGTGTCTGGTAAGTCGTTCGATTACTCGAAGTCGGTTCTTGATGCTCCGAAATCCGTGTCGGACGAGAAAATGACGGCTTACTTGTCGAGAATCCAAAGAGGTGGTCTTGTTCAGCCATTTGGTTGTATGCTTGCGGTTGAAGAACCCACTTTTCGTATTATCGGGTATAGTGAGAATTGTTTTGAAATGTTGGGTTTAAACGGGAAATCTCATTCAAAACGATTTGTTAGTCTGATTGGAGTTGATGCTACTGCTCTTTTCACGCCTTCCTCTGGGGCTTCCCTAGCAAAAGCTGCGGCGTCCAAGGAAATTTCACTTCTGAATCCCATTTGGGTTTGTTCCAGAACAACCCAGAAGCCTTTTTATGCTATAATGCATCGGATTGATGTGGGAATTGTAATTGATTTGGAGCCTGCAAGGTCTACTGATCATGCATTGTCACTTGCTGGTGCCGTACAGTCTCAGAAACTAGCCGTACGGGCAATTTCAAGGCTGCAATCTCTTCCTGGGGGAGATATTGGAGCTTTGTGTGATACTGTTGTTGAAGAAGTTCAAAAGCTCACTGGATATGACAGGGTTATGGCATACAAGTTCCACAACGATGATCATGGTGAGGTTGTGTCTGAAATCAGAAGGTCCGATTTGGAACCTTTTCTGGGTTTGCATTACCCTGCCACGGATATCCCTCAAGCTGCTCGCTTCTTGTTCAAGCAGAACAGAGTCAGGATGATTTGTGATTGCCATGCAAAACCAGTTAAGGTGATTCAAAGTGAAGAGTTAACGCAGCCTCTCTGCTTGGTCAATTCTACCCTTAGGTCACCACATCAATGTCACGCGCAGTACATGGAAAACATGGGCTCAATTGCTTCTCTGGTTATGGCTGTTATTGTCAATGGAAATGATACCACAAAGCTATGGGGGTTGCTTGTTTGTCACCACACTTCGCCGCGCCATGTCCCTTTCCCACTTCGCTATGCCTGTGAGTTCCTAATGCAGGCTTTTGGACTGCAGCTTTACATGGAGATGCAATTGGCATCACAGATGGTAGAGAAGAAAACCCTTAAAACCCAAACCTTACTATGTGATATGCTCTTCCGCGATGCTCCTTCTAGTATTGTTACCCAATCTCCTAGCATAATCGATCTTGTGAAGTGTGATGGTGCCGCACTACTTTTTGGTGGAAACTGTTGGCTTTTAGGTACAACCCCAACTGAATCACAGGTTAAGGACATTGCAGAATGGCTACTTAGTAGTCATGGGGACTCAACTGGTTTGAGCACAGATAGTTTGGCTGATGCCGCTTACCCGGATGCTGCTTCACTGGGGGATGCGGTTTGTGGCATGGCAACAGCAAGAATCAATTCAAGAGATTTCTTGTTCTGGTTCAGGTCACATGCTGCTAAGGAAATCAAATGGGGAGGAGCCAAGCACCATCCAGAGGATAAAGATGATGGAGGAAAGATGAACCCTAGACTTTCATTTAAAGCATTTCTTGAAGTGATAAAGAGCAAAAGTGTGCCATGGGAAGCGTCAGAAATCAATGCTATTCACTCATTACAGCTTATAATGAGAGATTCATTCCAAGATGCAGAGGACTGTGATCCTAACACTCTAACTCATGTGGAGCAAGAGGACACTGATATGGGCGGAAATGGGATAGAAGAACTCAGTTCAGTGGCATTTGAAATGGTTAGATTGATAGAAACAGCAACAGTTCCAATTTTTGGGGTTGATTCAGCTGGTATAATCAATGGATGGAATGACAAAATTGCTGAACTGACAGGTCTACAACCCAGTGAAGCTATGGGACAATCCCTTGTAAACGAAGTTGTCGTTGAAGACTCACGGCAAACTGTTGGTAATATTCTAAAAAGAGCCCTGGAAGGTAAATCTTTTCTTCTAAACTTGTCAATATTAAAAAACATGAGTTATGACATTAGGATCAAAGTTGAATTTCCATGGGGTATCTGATTAATTGCCTTACATCACCACTAGATAGAGAGGTCATCTTAAGAATTTAATTCCTTTGTGATCATATGAAGTATTCAATTCAGGAAATTTAGTTGTTCCCATAAGTAGTCCGATCATCTGATTGGCTGCCAAAAGCTAGTGATAGTGTAGTAACGATGAATAGATTCGTATATTGTAACAAGGTACAGGTGGCTCTCTCTTCTTTGTGAACTTCAGGATTTATTCTGATTTGCCTAATCTAACTCTCTTTAAGTTTCTTAACTATTCATGTTAACCCGTTGATTTGATCTTTCCGTTCTTCTCTGCATTTACTCTCATCGTTGGCTCTCATTTGGCAGCATTTCTGCTGGCTATGCAAGTGCAAAATCATGATACTCTTTCTGAGACTCTTCAACTGATTATCCCATGAGTTAATGCATGCACTTCGGAGACTCTGGGCAAATATACACTTCTCAAATATTTTCTACTGACTGGTGTGGAGATGAATGTTGAAATAGGTCTCTAGTGTTAACCATAATGGCTTGGATTTTGATTTGCATGTTTCTTTTACTTTTTATTTTTTTTTAAAAAACTATCTTTCTACCATTATTGAAAAAAATATAGCTGATTTCTACGCAAGTTTTATTTGTACAATACTAGTGTTAACAATTCAGTCATGTATTCTCCAGGTCAGGAGGACAAAAATGTTG
>JANTPZ010090751.1:0-51382 GCA_025593235.1 Vachellia pachyceras | reverse complement strand
TTTTCCTTAGTGTTTAATCCTCCATTAGACCATGCACTCTGTGGAGGAGTAGTTTCAGTGATTGAATAATACATATTTGGAGCTGTGATTCCATCAAATATAAAGCGTGAAGCATATTATGATATTAAAGTGAATGAAGGGCTTGTATAAAGGAAAGCCAATGAAAGGGGCAAATTATTTCTAACTTGAAAGGGCAGGAGTTAATTAAAAGTTCTGTTCCTTCCGGAAAAATGTGTTGTTCATGCATGCTTGCTGAAATTATCCTGACTTGGAAGATTCATCTTTGTCTGAACTTACTATGCTAGATATATAAATGAAGACACTGGCATTGTGCCCATGCTTCAATTGCTCAGAGATTCTGGACTTGCTACTTTTTTGGTGACAAATAGGTAGTTTTAATTCTAAACCTGCTGCATTTCTTCTTGACAAACAGTAGGGTGTATTTGCATAGATTTTCAAAATTTAAAAATAAGGATGGAGGTTTGAGATGATTTTCAACTATTATGAATTGATATTGAGAAAATGTGTTGCAGTATATTATCTCAAAAGCAAACTCATACGATATTCTTTCTCTAGACAGATGTTTAACTAATATTTTATTTGCTTTTATCGTGTGCAGTTTATGGGACTATACAAACATTGTCATGAATTTCCTTTGCGGGTCTAGTGAAGGAGAGGGCAATACCAATTTTGGTTGGCTTCAATACTTTGATGTTGTCATCACTGGAAGGTCATGCATCTTTCAACACCTGAAACTCATCCTTATAACTTGCTATGTTTGCTATGTTCGATCACTCTATGTTATTTTAAAGGATTTGCTAAATTATTGGAAAATCTAAATATCTTCTATGCTAGCTTCAAGTTTGCAGTCCATTTCTAAGCTGGGAAATTATGATATGTTTCTAACGGCATGCAAATTACGTAAGCAATGGTTTTCCTTACTAACATGTTCAAATCCTCCTTCCAAATAGTGCAAAACCAAGTTTTTTCTGTGAGGAGAATCGAGCTAACCTATTTGAGGTTGAGCCTGAGACTAGAAAGCTAATTAATACAGATGCCTTTCCAAATTGCCCAAAAATCAAGTCGGGAGATGAGGTGGTTGCTCGACAGAAGCTGTTAAGAGCAAATACTTATTTTAGAGATGACAAGTGTAAGATAGTCCAGTAATGTAGAAGCTTTAATGAAATGTATATTTTTGGTCCAGTGAATTCTTAATGAGATATATATATTTTAAAGGATTTGCAGGGTCTTCATATGTATGTTTTAATGAAATTTATAGGATTTGCAGGATCTTCATATGTACATTTTAGTCCAGTGAATTCTTAATGAAATATATATTTTTTATCATGATATTAATTCATTCAAGTTTATTACATGGTCAAAGAATTATGTTGTCATTTTTTTTATTTTCTAATGCAAAAACCCATATTTCTTTATTAAAAACACTTCAAATCACATGCACAATAGATGCGGATTTTCCTACGAATTTCACCTGCGGATTTTTCTACGAAAAAAACCTGAGGATTTCACCTGGGGATATTCCTGGGAAGAATACTTGCGGATTTTCCTGAAAAAAATACCTGCGGATTTTCATGCGGATTTTACCTGCGGATTTTGCTACGGAAAAATCCGCAGGAAAATAAATTTCTACGAACCTTATATTTGCGAATTAAAATCCGCAGGAAAATTCGCAAGAATAAATAATTTTTTTTGGAGTGAGTGGCAATTTTTTAAGTACAACTTTCTATAATTTGTGTCTGACATATTAATTAATAGTCATCACACTTGACAATTTATCTTACTTTAGTGAGTAAAACGTCACACTTAATAGCTATTATAAATCAATACCAAGAGTATATAAAACTAATAAATATAAATTATTAGCAAAAATACATTTGAGCTGCCATGCACGTTTTATTTTCTAATAAATACATATTACCAGGAACACCTGAGAATTACTACTCCAAAAATTATTTTCCAAAAAAGTGCATAAAAATAAAATAATTATCATATCCTTAATATAATACCATTTTATAATTAATTTTTGTTAAAGTGAGTCTTATAGATGCGGATTTTCCTACGAATTTCACCTGCGGATTTTTCTACGAAAAAACCTGAGGATTTCACCTGGGGATATTCCTGCGAAGAATACTTGCGGATTTTCCTGAAAAAAATACCTGCGGATTTTCATGCGGATTTTACCTGCGGATTTTGCTACGGAAAAATCCGCAGGTAATTACCTGCGGATTTAAAATCCGCAGGAAAATAAATTTCTACGAACCTTATACCTGCGGATTAAAATCCGCAGGAATAAGTAATTTTTTTTGGAGTGAGTGGCAATTTTTTAAGTACAACTTTCTATAATTTGTGTCTGACATATTAATTAATAGTCATCACACTTGACAATTTATCTTACTTTAGTGAGTAAAACGTCACACTTAATAGCTATTATAAATCAATACCAAGAGTATATAAAACTAATAAATATAAATTATTAGCAAAAATACATTTGAGCTGCCATGCACGTTTTATTTTTTAATAAATACATATTACCAGGAACACCTGAGAATTACTACTCCAAAAATTATTTTCCAAAAAAAGTGCATAAAAATAAAATAATTATCATATCCTTAATATAATACCATTTTATAATTAATTTTTATTAAAGTGAGTCTTATATTAAGTTTTAGATGAATGTTTTTTATGTCATGTAGCTTGTGTTGTTGTCAATTTTTTAAGGTTTAAGTGCAAATTTGCCTTTAAAGTTTTTGTAATGGGCAATATTATCGTAGAAGTCATTTTAGGAGCAATCTTACTAAAGTTTCAAAATGGAGTAATATTATTATTTATCGTTAAAAATATTAATACTTAGCGTCAACTTTTAACTGTTAACATTAATTTTTTAATGGAATAGGGTAATATTGTTCTATTTTAAAACTTTTATGATAACATTACTCCTAAAAAAACTACTAGAGCAATATCATTTTGGGGAGACAAACTTTCAGGATCAATTTACACATCATATCAACCCATTTTTTATTGCCCTTTTTAATAATAATATGAAAAATGTTGGAAGTGAAATGAGAAATATACTTTCATCTAATGACCTTATGTGACATGTACATTTTCTAGTAATTAGGAGGTTGTTACTTCAATTTCATTTGTAATATCAAACCATTAGTATTTGTTCATCTAATTTAATGATAGGAGGGAGTGCATTCAATTAATTGAAAAAATGACAGTGCATGAAATACGTGAAATACATTATACATAGGTAAACAATATAAAATGGAACAATAATAAAGGTATGTGGTCCAAACCATACTCGCATAAAAAAAATTGCTCGAAAGAACTAGTTAATAATTTCTTTTTTCTTATTAAAAATTACTGACTGTAAGATAATATAGTATAACGTAGCCATAAATTTAGTGTCTTTTTATAATTAGTTTATTTAAGAGTTAAAAGATAGTGGTTGGTTCTAATAATTGAATGGATTAGTTCCTTATAATTAACAAATCAAAAATTAAATTATTGTTGAGAAAT
This sequence comes from Vachellia pachyceras, assembly GCA_025593235.1. NCBI lineage: Eukaryota > Viridiplantae > Streptophyta > Magnoliopsida > Fabales > Fabaceae > Vachellia > Vachellia pachyceras. The sequence goes on along the minus strand of JANTPZ010090751.1, from coordinate 47,839 downwards.
ATCCACATTTAGTATCAGATACTACCTCAAATTGAATTGTAAGAGAAACTTGTGATTCGGATATATACTTTATTTTTCTTTTCATAAATTGACAAAATAGAAGGTAACATGTCAAATTTCCAAGTCAAGCTATTACCTCAAAATAAGGACCAATGATCTGTCCCCTATCATTTTATTCTATTTTTTATTCTATACATATATACATGTAAAATATATATATATATATATTGTGTATCTAAGTCCATCTTTTGACGTAGACGACTTGGTGACTGGTGCGAGTCTGCGACACATCTAAGTATTGATTTTACTAACAATAATATTGTAATATAGTAATATGAAAAATCTTCAATAAATATACAAGATTATATGTTCAATCTTGCTTGCAGTGACATTACGCCGGCCATTTGTAAAGGTTTACAATCTTGTTAAGTTTTTAAGTTCTGAACAAAATAATTTATTTTAAAAAATACTACTGTAATTTTCACAAGGAATTAATATTATTAACAATGCTCACATCTTGAACTTTAAGGACTATATTTCACTTAACCATGTCATATAGTTAGTTTCAAATTGTTAGTACTTCTACTGCTATTATTAATTAATGATACCTAAACAAATATTTGGTAAATAATTTTTGTAATACATCTTTTAAATATCTGATATATTATGTATTTATATATCATGGAGGAAAATCGTATTTTATATCTCTATACTGAACATATTGATCTTAATTTGTGTAAAATATCAATCAATAGTACATTAATTAATTACGTTATAAGAAATGATAATATTAGACGTTGACTTTATATTATTAGCAATAACAACTTCTGAAAAGACCGTGCACATAACACACATATACGTGTGTGTTTAGAAATCCATTGGGAGAAAGGAGTTACTGATTCTGATATATTATACGTATTTCGAGATATTTTTATTTTGGCTTACGTTCACCTTTGGGAAGAATGACTATATCTTTTACAATGACAACGATAAAATAATCATCCTGGGGAAACTTTTTTGCCAAATGCAAAGTCACTAATCACTATGACTCAGTGACGGTGTGTGTATGAGAATTAATTAACATGATGGCTTCTTGTATATATATTGAGTGTGTCCACTGCAACATAAATTTCATCATTAATTGAACTGTTGAATCTCAAAGTTCAACAGTGATATCATCTGTACTCTTGTTACTTTTTAAGCCAATTAATGTAACTTCCGGTACAATTAAAACGGACGTAATACCTAGTTTGTATTAAAAATTTGACTACAAGCTAGATTTTATATTAAACTGGATGTATTATCTTTTCTAATATGTTAGCTCTTTTTTTTTAGATGCGCTCTCTCTAAACTTGAGATCATAAGCACGTTGATACTATCACAAAAGATTCTACCGTAGTGTGGAACAACGGATGATTCTTAACTTTTAAAGGGGGTGACATTGTTATGAATCCAACATTATTAAAAGTTTTAAGAAAAGTAGGATTTACAAATTTAAGAGATTTTCTCTCTCGGTCAAGTGGTCTTTTGAGATTGATTCTTCTTTAGACTATACTTGTGACCGTAACATAATCTTAAAAAGAAATAAAAGGAAAGATATCTAAACTTTCATTTTAGATAAATAATTGTATCTTATCCTTATTATAAGCTGTTTTTTTATTAACTACTCACCGACAGTGTTCTTTAAAAACCCAAAATCACCCTCAATCAATCCCCCACCAAAAAAAAAATTAATGCCTCAGAAAATTTAAGAGGACCTTATGATAAAAACCATGGAAACCTTCTAAAATAAACCCTATAATAAAGCGAAGATGGGGTAATATTTCATCAAACCGTACCATATAATCCCAATTAATCTAAAACAAAACCAAGACAATAATTAATTGCATACATACATGTATCAGGTGCATATATAGCTAGCTACTCAAACTGACATGCTTCCCACATTTATTGATGCAATTTATTTATTTATTGAATGTTATTCATAATACAATTTTAATTTCTGGGTAACAATTTCGTCCCCCTGATTTGCCACCTAACATTGACTTAATAATATTAAGATTTAATCTTTCAAAGCTCAAATTTGACAGACATGTACATTAGCATAAGGTCAATGATTCTGTTGGTTAGGTTCCTCAATTATCAATCCTCAAATCTTCATACCAAATCTTTTTAACCTTTGTGACTTCATGCATGCGTGTGAAGTAATTAGAGGACGAAGGAAGAATTATTTTTATATAAACAATTTGTTATTAGCATTAACAATTAACAATTTGCCTAAATAATATTTTGTCTCGGACCAAAGGGGTGGTTGCATAATCATTAATAACTTGTTGACATCATTATGTATATCCATTAAAAAAATAGTACCTTCATTTTTATAATTATATTAGGTTCACACGTATTCTTGAGAATAATAGAACATTTATAAGATACAAAGCCCTGCCTCTTCATGCACCCCACCTAAACTATAAAAGAAATAGAAAAAATAATCTTATTGTTGAAATGTCTTGCTCCTATTTACCAAACTAGTTGTTATAATGTGTTCTTATATTTCAATTTTTGAATCATTAAGGATTTAGAATCACATTCTCTGCCGACATACTCTTAATTTCATACTACTTTTCCTATTTGCTTCCCAGAAGTTCATAACTTAATTATGGCCAAACAAGATGGTCCCAGTGAACACTTTCATGCTGTTGATTTATATCAAATATTATGGTTCGCACTTGTGATTCTGTCTGTTTACCTCTCCATCCTTTTTTTTTTTGGTTCATGAAGATAATTCCATTTCATGCAGAAGTTGAATCTGCAAGTAAAATTTCACTTGAACCATATGCCACTAAAAATGGAAGTGCAATGATTGATCTAAAGCATTTTTAACCAAAAAAAGAAGAAGAAGCTTTTTTAGTTAGTTGATAGCTTTCAAAGGTGGAAACTATATATGGCTGGCACATCAGAGTGAAAAAGTTTAACCAAATAATATTATTAATTATTGAAATGGATGCTTCTGTCTTCAACAGTGTCAGCCTAAATATCCTTTTCATTCCTTTTATTTTATCAAATTTTAGAATACCACAGAACAAAGAATAGAAGAAGAATAAGAAAATAATAAGATATTGATTCTAGAGCTAACAACTACGTGGTGGGAGCAACATTTTATTAGATATGGCATCTCACAGACTTGCAATTGTCAAGTACAAGTATCTCAGAACATTGCTTTATATCCTCCCTTCTCAGAACAACCTCAACAGCTTAAGTATATGCCAGAACTTCATATCTAAACAATGGCATTGTATTTGTGAGAATATATATATATATATATATATAGTGTTGGATGGTTACTGTTTGAGGTGGTCGAAGAAGATGATGTACGATTCAATACTTGCCAGAAGCTTTAACAAGCATGAGCAGAGAAGACTGAAATATGGAGCATTTGTGAGCTGCTTTCCGCTCTTTTTGAGTCTCTGCACTGTGTTCAAGCCTTACTTGGGTCCTATTCAAGATTGTGGGTCTTCAACTCTCTCTCTCTCTCTCTCTCTCTATATATATATATATATATCGACACTACAAAGTACAAACATGCATGGTGGTATTTAATTTTGCGCTCATTGTGCCATGAAAATTCTGAAATGTGTTTTCCTTTTTGGTAGTGAATCTGAGGTTGTCAATGGGTGAAAGGGTCAAAATGAGAATGGTCAGTGACACTCCCAGCTCTCCAAAAATAGCAAAAGGTAATTTTATTTTTTTCTGAATATCAGTGAGGTCATTGCAGCAAGAACCAGCTCAAGTCTTTCTTGCATGCAGTATTATTGAAGGTTCATGATTCTGACAAAGTGTCTGTGTGATCATTCTTTCTTTGTAGCAGTTGAAGATATAGTAGCAAATATTATTGTAAATGATACCAGAAGCTCTCCGCAAATGGAAGAAGGTAAGATTTTTATCAATCTTAAAAATGTGTAAGAGGATGGTCATAAAGGCTAAATAATTTTTAACACTATAAATTTCTTTTTGGTTGCAGTTGAGAAAGCCATTGAACCTAACAAGAGCCTTGTCATTGACACTAGCAGCTCTTCACCAGTGAATGATGGTAAATTTTCCTAATTCTGAACGTAGTTAAATGTATGAGAGCTAGCCAATTAAAAATTCAGAACATTCCTTTTTGGTTTTGCAGACAAAGACATGATAATAGAACTTCCTGTCAATGACACCAGCATCTTCCGACAAATAGCCGAAGGATCTGAAGGTAAGAAAAGATATACTCAATCTTAACATGGCTAAAATCATCAGGGTTTAGAACTACTCTTATTTTGGATTGTACGACATGAAATTGACAACAAATTCTTTGCCTTGTAGCCGAAGAAGACACATCGACTAAGATTCTTGTCAATGACACCAGCAGCTCTCATATTCAAACAGTTCCAGGTAAACATAAGCTTTAATCTGATAATCTCAATAAAGCTAAATGAGATCAGCTTCATGTTGAATGTTAAAAGATAACATGATGTTTTGAGACTAATGGGTCACAAAAAATCTTCCCCCCCCCACACAGTAACAAAGAAAGAGGAGCCAGAACTAGTGTGTACTTCAGAAGTAAGAACAGATTTCTGTGAGAGCCGGGGTGACATTAGAGTCCAGGGAAGTTCCTCCACTGTCTATGTTGTGTCACCAGAAACAAGCACTTTGTCGAAGATCATAAAACCTTACGCAAGAAAGGATGATACGTTTGCATTGAGCATGGTAAGAGAATGGTCAGTGAAACGTAGTAGCAGCAAGCAAGTCCTCAAGTGCTCTCAAAATCACACTGTTCCAGCAATCCTGTTTTCCACTGGAGGTTATGCAGGAAACCACTTTCATGAATTCACAGACATTCTCATTCCCTTGTTCCTTACTTCAAGGAAGTTTAATGGAGAAGTACAGTTCCTTGTGACTAATTACAGAGCTTGGTGGCTTCACAAGTACCAGGTGCCTCTGAAGAAGTTGTCGAACTATGAGTTCATTGACATTAATAAAGATGACCAAGTCCATTGCTTCCCAAGTGTGACTGTTGGTCTCAAACGGTACGAGAAAGAATTGCGATTTGACCCTTTAAAGCACTCTTATTCCATGAAAGATTACAGGGATTTCTTGAGAAGTTCTTATTCATTGAAGAGAGACAAAGCTATCAGACTATCAAGAGATGGTGAAAACAGAAAGCCCAGGCTTATGATCATAACAAGAAAAAAGGCTAGATCTTTCACTAACACAGATGACATAGTGAACATGGCAAAGAGGTTGGGTTTTGAGGTTATCACCATGGAAGGAGGTGGCAACTTGTCAAGCTTTGCAGAGATTGTGAATTCCTGTGATGTTCTAATGGGAGTTCATGGGGCTGGACTTACCAACATAGTTTTTCTCCCAGAAAATGCTGTTTTTATACAAATAGTACCATATGGTGGGCTAGATTGGCTTGCAAAACAAGACTTTGGTTTGCCCTCAGAGGAAATGAACCTAAAGTACTTGTTATACAACATAAAGGTTGAAGAAAGCACTCTGATTCAACAATACCCACCTGATCATGCGGTTCTAAAAGACCCTTCTTCAATTCAAGGATGGGATTCAGTTAAGTCTGTGTATTTGGAGAAGCAAAATGTGAAGCTTGATGTTGATAGGTTTAGGCCTACTTTGCAGAAAGCCCTTGAGCTTTTGCATCAGTAAGTCGGGTCGTTTCATTCATCATCATTATTTATTCTCCCTTTCATTTCCCCCCCCAACATCTTAGATAGTGTATATAATAAAGGACAGAGAAACATAATATACTTGTATATGTCTATATGTATACGAAAGGAGAAACGATGTTCATCCTCATGCATGCAGGCATTTTGCAGAAAGCTTGAGCAATGAAGTTGATGATTGTTGCTGTAATTTTGTTATTTTACTTCATTAATTTGCCTTTTTGCGACGATGATTTTTGTTGTAATGAAGCAAATTAAATTGTTGGTTTTACTTCGTGATTGGAAATTGTGGAAAAAGCTCAAGTTGGCAAAAAGGTATTACCTAATGCCTTGCTTTTTTATTGAAAATGAGTTGTGAATTTTCTGTTTCAAAATTGATTCGGTTATTATATGATAGTATTTTCAAGGATATAACTATTTTAGCAATAAAAAAAGATCCAAGAACAAGCAAATAGAAGAATCCTTAATAAATCCATTTAAAATATATAAATTCTAATTTAAACTCACATTTTTATCAAATCCCTAATAAGACCTATTAGCTTTATTTGGTATTTTTGATTTTGAGATTTTACTAATATACCCTCTTATTTTATTTCTTTTTTGGCCTAACATTTTTTGTGTTAGTTTTTTTGACAATTCATTTCCTCCTTACTTCACGCATTCCCTTCCTTTCTCAATTTTACTGGGAAGTGCCCCAGCAACATAATTCTTTTTCACCATAATAATTATTAATATGTTCAAATGCTATATCGCTCACTTATATATTAAAAATAATAAAATAAATAAAAATTGAATAAAATAGTAAAAGATTCAAAACAAAATAGAAAAAAATTCAAAAAAAAATAGCAATGTATAAATTTTCTTGAATTTTTTTTTTTGTAAAAACCTTGTGGCAATTTTTTTTGCAAAAATTCTGAACGAAATAGTAATTTAAAAATTAGATTTAAAGAGAAATTATCAAAATATATTCTCATTATTGTTGGAAATCAACTTAAAAAATTAAAAGTTGAGATCTTCATAATTTAAGGAATTGTAGATTTTGGCGTTAGACTGATGAGCCTTTAGGAATTTGTAATTAAAAAAAAGTAACATATACATTTTCAATTTTTGCTTTTAATGATGAAGGGTTATTATTGTATTTTAAAAATATTAAAAAATCTCTAGTAATAGAAGTGTATGACTAAATTCGAATTTTACATTTCAACTGGATTTTATAAAGATTTTCTCATAAAATAATTGTTGAATAAGATTATTGACGACGTATTCATCTGATCTTGACGATAACAATTTATAAGATGCCTCAATTAAACAAAACAAAATAAAATAGAAAAGAGATTTAAGAGAAAATTTTAAAGTACATTTCTTTCTAAAAGTTGGCTTCGTTTGGAAACCCGTTGAGAAAACGGACACAGATTTCTAGGTACTTTATGTGAGAGGAATTTTGTCTCGACTTGCGTGAGAATGGGTTTTGGGGGTCAAAACGGGGTTCCTAACGGAAACCCAAACGAAGCCGTTGTGTTTGTTACAACTGCAGCTTTGTTTTTTTTGGGGGGTTAATCTTGAGATGTGTAAACGCCGTTGGAAATTCACAATTTATAGGGGATTTTGCAGAAATGGATTTAAACCATAATAGAGAGGTACAGTGCTAAATTGTTATAGAAAATGATAGATCATACATCAAATTTTCTTAAAAAACGGAAAGATTGGGGATAAATTCCATTGAAAAATTAATTAGATAATGAGATCATGTCATTGCACCCTTGTGGAAGTTTATTGTATATTAAGAATGTTAGATAATGTGAAAACTCAGTTGTATATAATAAGAAAGATTAGTTGTATAATTTAAAATATTACATTATACAATTAATTTTCCAACGGAGATTTATCCCAATTCTCATTTGGCAAATCCTTGCTTTACATGAGCCTTGTCAAGGCAGTGCTTGCAACTCAAACATATACCATGAGCAAGAATATTTTTTTATATAATTTAATTCTACATGATTGTTTATTGGGAGAATTAGGATAAATTTTCAATTGCAAAATTAATTATAAAATGGAACATTTCATTATATGTAATTGGCATTTCAATGATATGAAAATGCAACTGAAGTTCTACAGTATGCAAGTAAGTTTCTGTATAAATATAAAATGATCAATATGTAAATATAAGTAAGCTTCCACAAACTTTAAAATTAATCAGGTTCCATTATACAATTAATATGATAACGGAGAATTTACGCCCAATTCTCCCTTATTTATTTTTCAAAAAAAAAATTACACATACATTTATTGAATTAGGCAGTAACAAACGATTCGAAAACAAAAAAACATATACCATAATTCACTCAATCAGGTCAACAGCACCCACATCCAGCGAGCCGCATTGATTTTATGGGCTTCAGAGAATACCTTGTCAATCATTCCTTGATGCTAATTCTAAATATAAAATTTAGTTTATAACGTAAATTGTACTACAAATTAAATACTTAACTCCTTCCTGCACCCAGTTCACAATCTCAGCACCCCTTCTAAGTCCTACCATAATATATTGTTCTTTGAAACATATCTTCCAATACACAAATTATATTAGCTTAATAAATGATTTGCAGGCCTGATACACAAGGCTATTATGTTCCCACGCAGCGACGAAATGCCAAGGTACTATGACTGCAATTTTAATGCCCTTGTAAAGTTAATCTGCCCACAACACAATAGGCAATAGCACAGACATAATGTGAAATGTGTGTCCGGATCCTTTACAGAAATAAATATGTATGATACATTTAGAGAGATAGCGTGAAAGAACTGATAATGTTTATATAAGGTATTAAGTATGAACACAAATAATTACGTTATTTTGCGTCACCCTTTTCCCCAAAAATATGGATGTAAAGGATCTGAACTAAACAATGCATCATCGATACTCCGTATAATTGCTGCTTTCTCCCTTTCTGGCAAGAAATTATGCTCAAGTACAGAAGACACTTCATGTAGCAACTGTTCAACCAGTGAATATCTTGGTCCAAATCAGCTGAAACAATTCTACATACATGCCATGGCAAGTGCCTATAATCCGGGAAGACCCTGGATACAATCACCCTCTATAAAAAGAAGGACTAAAGGCTTTAGCTGTCAGAATATAGTTCCTCAATAGCTCTGTACACTCTGACGTCAACTGGAAACAGCTTTGTTGCATCCAGTGCACCATAGCCCTCACCATAGGCAAGTTCTTCCTCAGTAAATTACTGTGCTACACTCGTTATCTAAGTAAGAGCTTGATCTTTCTAAGTGAAGGCCCATCATCTTCTTTTAGCACCATTCAGTGATATTTTGCTTCTTTTGTTGCTCTTTTTGAAAGGTAACGACATATGGTCAACAACATCTTGATGTGGACGCATGTCACCCTTTAACCATTGAAGAGCCTCAGCAGCAGCATCCCTTTCTGCTTGTTTCTTGCTGTTGCAAGGAGGGCCATCAAAATTTAAGCCATTGAATGCGACGGTAGAGCGGAATTGGTTGTTTCCCAGTTGTTTTGTTTTGTAAGTTGGCGGTTCATGTCCAGCCCTGGCAAGCAATGTTTGCAGCAGGCCTTTACAATCACCACTCTCAACAGAACTACTTTTGGAGTCTTCTGCCTTATTTGATGGTTTACGTCGTGTTCTGCCAAACAATGATTGCAGCTGGTCAATATCATCGCTAGATGAATGTTTATCCCCCACTAACCACAGAAGAGCCTCAGAAGCAGCGTCCTGTTCCGCATGCTTCTTGCTGTTGCAAGGCTGGCCAACAAAATCTAAGCCATTGAATTTGACAGTAGAGCGGAACTGGTTGTTTTTTAGTTGCTTTGTTTTGTAAGTTGGTGGTTCATGTCTAGCCCTCGCAAGCAATGTTTGCAGCTGGTTTTTATAATTACTGCCCTCAATAGAAACATGTTTGGGGTCTTTTGCCTTATTTGATGGTGATAGCACTTGACGACCAAAAACAAATTTCCCACAACACTGGTCCTCTGATACCAGCAATCTGACAGCTGAAAGAAGCTCAACAGATGATTGCATATCCAACTTGGGATCCAGAAGCTGCAAAATAATACAATGCAGAACAATGTCACTATGTCAGGGAATTGCAGAGATGAGAATTCCAAAAAAATAATACCATCAAGTTTGTAAAATATTAAAAATCTAGGGATATGACATTTGTATATACTTACTTTTCTATGTATTAATTCCTCCAGCTCCTTCTTCAGGCTTAAGTAAGTCTCCGCTAATGCAGGATTCATGAAAAATTCCAAATATCCCCCCAGCATTTTCAGATGACCATCCTATAAATTATCGTAGGTTCCATATTACACCACGATATGTAAAAAGAGGAACACTGGCAACTCTACAATCATGAACATGAAAACAACTCATCCTAGGACATATGAACATAAGTTGGGAAACTCACCAGTCCACCTCTGGAAATACTCCCACCAAATAAGAGAAGCATTGAATCAGATATACCAGTTGAGTCCCGGAGGAATACTGAATTCACCTTCACCTTTTCATTGAATACCAGCCACGGGAATGGAATTTTGGATACACTAGCATTTACAGAGTTCTGCAAGATGCAATACCAAGCCATGGTAAATATCAAAAGTGCGCTTCAGAATTTGGATAGCTTACACTTTTCTTCTATTAAAACTGGATCATGAGAATTAAAGAACTGACAAATTAATATCAAAGAGAGAAACTTACAGCATATAGAAGAACTTGACCATCCTCCATTGTTTTCAATGCTATTGACTTTTCTTTGTTCTGTAAAATACAATTTAGACAGACTTAGTCCGCAACAATCACTTAAGATAATTGCAATTAAAATACAACTAAACATCACTGAAACAATAAAAGAATATGAACTTAGTGTCCCACTAAAGTTTGTCACCAATGACAAGTTGAAAGTAAGATTTAAATTCTTAACGATGATGTAATTAATAACTATCAGCTTTACAGGCAAAATATTCCATGTGGTGAAGGAGACAAGGTTGAATAATATTAATTTGTTACTTTCAATAAAGAGAAATATGATCACAAGCAGCATGAGAAGGTGACAAAGCACATCATGCAAATAGCAAAAGCATCAGTCAAAAATGGAAGAGTAGAATGGATTACCACAACAGAGCATACTCCAGGAAACAAGCCAGCTGAAATGACCGATCGGACTAGATGCTCATCATGACTCCATGCATTGCAATTGTCAGTATTATGATCAACCAAACCTATATCTTTGAGCAGGTAAAAAAATTGCTTTTGAAGAGAGTCAATGGCTCTCAGTGTTTGTGAAGAAAGGAAATTCCTCCAACAGTACTCATAACCTTCTTTCTGTGTTTCTGCGTTGCTCCAACCCTCATAAGCCCGAACAAGTGCAAGATGATCACTATAGGCACCAGCAGCAAACTGGGCCTTGGCAGATTCAGCAAGCTGCATAAGAGGTGAACAGTAAACATTCAAATATTTGTCCTTGACATAACAGTCCAAAACTCGTTAAGATATGATTCAAGTCCCCACGGTTCATTCACCAATATAGTTCAAATTTTGAATATCAAAAGTTATCAACAGAATTGAGCTACAAAGCAGCTATACAGTCAGATTTGGCAGTTGTTTATGAAAGCAAATAATGACAATAGTAAGGATCTTGATATGACAACAAATACCCAAGAAAATCATTTCTAAATAAAAAAATAAAGTCTTAGCATAGGTGCGCAGATAGTTATTCAACAATTTGTGACTTCGCACTACTTAGTTTAATCACTTCCAATTTTTCTATTAAAAATTAGTTCTTATTTCTCTAAATAAACATAACCACAGCCTAATTTTTTTCCCAGAAGACTTTCATATTAAACACTAAAATCTTTAGTTAACTCAACTGTTGTAATATCAACATGACATGTAACAAGGCTTTTGTCTTGGTCCAACGACAAATGCCAAAAGCAAAATTAGTTCTAAAAAGGAAAACTTGTCTTGGACATACATGGGGGTGGAAGGAAAAGGTTTGAAATAATCATGAAAGTAACTTACATCCTTCTTGTCAAATGGCATCAAAAATGGTTCTCTTACGCTAAGACCAGCAGCAACAGTCATTATGGGATTTAAGCATCTGAAAATAGCTCCTAAGATAAGCATCTTTCCAAGTTTAGGCTCTACAGGAAGCATTGACAACTTACGACCTGCAAAGGAATAACCCAATAAATACCTTCTCTCTAAAGCATACTCAAAGAGTTAGGATCAATCAAACAAAAGAGAAAATGAAATTAATTTGGACTAAAGTACATATTTTACCTAAAACCGTCAGATTTTCATCTTCATCCAAGGCCCCGATAATCTTCAAATATTCAACAGCATTTTGAACCTGCAAAATACAAGTAATTGGCAAAATAATAGATTGAATAAAACGCATTGATGATGCAGGTAGGATATATTGAAAGTTGTACCACAAAGAATTCATTATTGATTGACTCACATCACAAACATCTCATTTCAGTGAAACTTCCAGAATTATAGTGAAATGAGTCTTACCGATAGAGGCTCTGGTGGTTGCAGAGCTCTGGATAGGAAATCTGAAATACTTCCAAGTTTTAGACTTTTGATTTGAAGACATAAGGACTGCAAAGGTGTTCTTAAAAGCTCCGGCAATTGATAATCAGCAAAAGTATCATAAACACATCTAGGATAAAGATGATAACATTCGCCAGGTTGAACACGACCTGCCCTGCCTCTTCTCTGCAAAAGGTAGTAAAAGCTGTTAACAAGGTCATACAAACTGACAATTTTTAGTTGTATTAAAAAAAGGAGTCATTTCATGAAATTCTTTTCTTTGGTGTTTAATACACATACAAAACAAGTCAACATCACAAGCTGTGATCCCAAATGTGACCAAGACTCATCATTAAACATGTCTTCAATTAAAAGGGAAGAGAAACAAAATGTATTTACATGATAATACTCAAATCAATTTAAATAAATCCCACATACCTGCCGAGCAGCAGCCTTTGAGATCCAAGATGGCAGTAAACAAGGAGTGTTGTTTAGTGCATCATAAGAAGTCTCTTTTGCTTTCCCACAATCAACCACAAAGACAACATCATTGATGGTAATACTAGTCTCAGCCATATTAGTGGCAAGAACTATTTTCCTCACTCCTCCTTCAGGATTTTCAAATATCAACCTCTGTAGATGAAGCATCAAACAAAATTTTAAGATGAAAGATCAAACAGAAATACAGCTTCAGTAAGACTGAAAAACTATCAAAATGGCAAAGCTTCAATAAGATCAGTTATTGCTACCCCGACTAATAATGCATTTTCAATGCTAAATGGCTCTTTTATTTCTCATATGTTAAACAAAGGAAGGGGTTTAATTATCCTTGACAAGTTCATTAATTCTTCTTTCTGAATTTGACTTAAAAATGTATCCTTTTTTCTCAAGCAACAGAAAATTAAAAAAAATATTTATTAATTCTGCTTTCTGTACTGAATTTGATTTTTAAAAATGTATCCCTTTTTTCTCAAGGCAACCTCCAATATAAAAGAATATCGCCATGATACAACATACTTATTTTTAATATTAGAAGACACACCCTTTACAATTTTTTTCTAAGCAGTTTGACCAACACATTCTATATAAATCAGAACCATTTCATTGGATTCCAAACTAGATTGTGACAATTATAACTTGTGTTACCATGCCCATTTATAAAATGTGAGTTCACCTGCTCAGAGCTGGCCATGGAGCCATGGCATGCAAGGAGCAATACTTTGCTTGGATCACCCAACAGAGGATGAGCTTGGAGCTGATCCTTTAAAGAATTTATGTCATCCCAACCAGTCATAAAAACCAAAATTGCACCTGGCCTTTCATTCTTAACAATGTGGCAAAGAACATGTTCGATAAGGTTAAAACCAATTGAATCAGGACTCCAGCAGGATAATGACTCCCGGGTGCGTAAGCTGTACTCCTTGAAATCAGCAGCTTCAAGTGCGTCCTAAATGAAATCCCTAGAGTTAACATGTATCCATTGACCCTAAAAAAAATCCAGCATGATGTGTATACCTCAACGGCAGAAGCTATCTGGGTCTTTCTTTTTCTCAAAGCTTGAACCTGTTTCTGCATTTTCCATGTCTTCTCTTGACCATAATCATCAATTTGATTATAAGATGTCAACCGATATCGAGTCATTTCCAGAATATCCTCAAGAAAATGTGCTCGAACTGGATATGTAAAACCCTAGAAGTTGAGCAAGGCACCCCACCCCACATTAACAAAAACCATAAAGAAAAAGAAAATAAAAAACAACACAAACCAAAAGGGAAATACAAGTAAATCCAGCATATTGGCCACATCATCCATTAGAACCACTTTTATATTCATATCAGACATCAAATTAGCTTAATGTGATATTATTATAAATGTATGAAAACTGCACAATTATGGATGATTTTCACGTTTTATGTACTTATGCAATTACTAACAAGAAAGAAAACGAACATGTACTCCAAACATGCATATCACCACTCTTAACAAGTTCGTGATAACATCACGCAGAAAAGAAGACAATGGCCGAAATACATTAGTTTTACCAGACATGTTAGCATGACAATGAACGATGACTAATTTTAACACAACTGAAAGACATGAGTATCTGAGCTTACAGGTATATGTAAAGTTGGAGCCCCACCAAAGTAGGAAGAAAAAAGCTCAGCATTTAAGGTTGCACTCATCAAAATTAACCTCAGGTCTGGACGGCATGGAAGAAGATCCTTCAGGACAACAAGGAGAAAATCTGACAAAAGTCAAAAACATTGGTAAATAGACTATTTTACAGAATAATTAACAACGGCAGAGAAACAAAAAGGTGAAGCTACCTTCATTCATTCCACGTTCATGAATTTCATCGACAACAACATGAGTCACACCTTTTAGATTTCTGTCCAAAAGTAGTCTTCTCAACAATACACCTGTAGTGCAAAAAAGGAGACGAGTATCCCTACCTCTCATACCCTCCAGCCGAACCTTGTAACCAACCTTTTAGAGGATAAAACAAATGCAGAAACTTATGCTACTTATTAAATAATACAATGTAAATTCAAGTAAAGCGATACTAAGCGAGCTATATGGATTCAGAAACTAACAGATTCTCCCAACTTTTCTCCACGCTCTGCTGCAACTCTTTCAGAAACAGACATCGCAGATATTCTTCTAGGCTGAGTACAAATTATGCTACATACAGCACCACGTGCAGCTTCAATCTCAGACTCTAATATATATTGTGGAAGCTGTGTGGTCTTACCGCAGCCAGTTTCACCTGACACCACAACAACCTGCATGTTTCCATATATGCTATTGATTATTATAAATAACAGTCCAGCAAAAGCATATTATGGATTCCAATATAGCATTCTGAAATATAACCGGACCTAAAAAAGAAAACATTATTATTTAAGCCACCAGTTACAAGATTATTTGTTCAAAAGCCTTAAAGTTGAGTTGTTGTTAATGTTATCTTATAATAGCCACAAGGCATAAGAATAATTTGTAGTTAATAGAATTCATCATACTTGTGAAATTTTCTATATCATACAGCATATCATATTTTTGGAGAAAAGTACTTTATTTTTCTAATTCATTAAAATGGTGCCAAAATCAAACTATGAAGAGACCATTTCTTTCATGTCTTCAATAACTAAGTTCCCCATGTGAGCTTGTATCTATTTGTTGTGTGTCCATTTTAGTCATCCTTTGTCGTAATATCAAACTGAGCTTATAATAGAAAGGAAGCCTTTGTTTTTCCTTGCTGGAGGGAAAAAAAATTAGGTAAGTTAGGTAACAAGAGTTTAGTAGAATCATGGTAGAACTCATTACTAAAAAAAAAAAAATTATCAAGGTACATAAAAATCACCCACTACCGAAATCCTTATATCAGTAATGGGATTTAAAACTACACTCTAGTGGGGTATAAATCATACCTTACAAAATCCAATCAATCTTAAGCTTCATTTTGAATGATGTAAAAAGAGGTAAGAACGTAAAGGTTGGGCCCTTACACAAGGAAGACAAGAAAGGCAGTAATACGAGATTAGAGGACCTAGTAGCAACATAAGGGGTAAATGAGGGAAACTACCAACTTTGCATTGACTTGGCTGTCATAGGAGGGCAAATGAGGTATAGTCAAGAATATAGGTAAGTTGCAGTCAGGATGTAATCAACATGAATGTTCAATCCGGGAAAGCCTACAGTCTTGAATAGCTAGGGTTGAGAATCTTTCCTGCATTTTCTGTTATTTTGTGTTCCACTTCCAGAAATGTTGCCTTCTACCGAGACTGACACTAAGGCACAAGAGCAGAACCTTTATTTATATCAAAGACAAAGGGAATTAATTAGCTTCATAATAAAAGGGCAGCCAGTAAGGAGGGGTGACCAGATAATCTTTAGCCTGTGAAGAGAGGTAGAGAGAGACCAAGAAGGACACTAAAAGAAGTCATTAATTGAGATCACTCAGTTAATGGTTTCTTGGGAGAATTGGTCTCGGATATAACACATTAGCATTGTGTAATCTATATAAATGACCCCACTCAGTGGGATAAAGCTTTTGTTGTTATTGAACTTGTACTTGTTATATGATAGAAGGGCAAAACAGACTATAAAAGCACACCAAAATTGATCGATTTGCTAGCTAAATTTAACTCAGATGTTGCACGTTATAATCATATGAAAAGCTTTATAGCATTATTGACTTGCTTCAAAGTGCAGCACAGTTCATGGCTTCATGCCCACTGAAAAACACACAACTTTACAACAGTGGTAGACATCAAAAATAGGTTGAAGATTTACATACATTATAAACCACTTTTTCACATGCCCCAATTTATCCACGATCAACAGCATTTTAAAAGTGGAAAAATGACTCTGATTCACAATTACAAATCTGAGATTAGGAACACAATAATGTCTCTATTGCTATGTTCTATCCTTTTCATTGCCTCTAATAATAAAACAACACTGCAAAAAATAAATAAAAAATAAAAAGATACAAATTACAGAAACAGACAGCACATCTTTTTCCTTTTTGTTCACCTGGTTCTCTGAAATGGCTTTCAATAATGCATCCTTCGCCTTGAACGCAGGAAGGGTTCTACGAAATTCAAGCATCTTTTGTCCTTCAGGTGACTCCTATGAAGAAACCAGCATATATTACAATATTTTCACAATTAATAAAAGAAGAAAGAACATTCACATACTGTAAATAAAATTACATCCGTGTTAGAAAAATTCCAATGATAAACAGTAAAGACTGACAAGGACTATTTCAAAAGCTTAAGCTGTTAAATATATGCATACATATGTATAACATGCTCCTTCAAACAAAAGCCCTTCAGGACTTGAAGTGTCAGTAAAGCATAGGCCTACCAATCCTGGCGCCAGAACTTAATATTATTTGAAAGAATGGGAGACGGTAAGAATCAAAATCTACACCACTTGAGGAAAGCCCTAATATCATACTTAGAACCACCTCAACAAAAGAACTTAAGTTGTCATGCAAAGAACCATAAATAGTTTTACTAAAATTTCCATCAAGGAAACATAGATCACGTGTGGTACAGGCCCATCGTAACAAAGGAAAGAAGAACGAAAGAATGAAAAGAAATATAGTGTATTCTTATGCAACAGTCTTTCTTTATATCAGTCTCATTCTCTTATAGAACCTCACTCACGCTTATGCAGCTGCTAACAGCTAACAGCCTAACAAAATTCGTTATGCTGCCAGCTCAGTGTTCGTTACAATGCAGTTGATACTCTAACTACCCCTAATTCCGTCGCCACGTAACAATACTCCCCCCTTACAAGGTATCCTTGTCCACAAGGATAGAAGGAGAATGGTTCCCCACAGTAGCCGTTGGAAAAGTAGTCGTTGGAGAAAATTGAGGAAATTGTTGACGTATGTCAGTGAGATCCTCCCACGTGGCATCCTCTGCGTTAGTATGCTTCCATTGGATCAACACTTGAGTGATAGGAAGGTGACCCCGACAAACTAACTTGCGACCCAGCACGGCCATTGGCTCCTTGGCGAGTTGGCCGTCACCACCCATTGCCGAAAGAGAAGCAGATACAGCAACACCAGTGCGAGGCGAACGCTTGAGTAGGGAAACATGGAACACAGGGTGGAGTTGGCTTCCTGGGGGTAGTTTAAGCTCGTACGCCACCCTCCCTATGCGCTTCAACACCTAGAAAGGTCCAAAATAACGGGCCGCAAGCTTGTGAAAGGAAGAGCTGGATAAACAGGTGCGTTGGAATGGTTGTAATTTCAGGAAAACAAGGTCACCCACGTTGAATTCTCGATCACTCCGATGCTTGTTAGCTTGCTGTGTCATACAGTGCTGTGTTCAAAGTAAGTTTTCTTTGAGCAGTTGTACAGTAGCTTCACGTGAATAGCAAAAACAGTCAACGAGCTCGATAGTAGAGTCACCAGCTAAGTATGGCATGTGGGTTGGAGGTGTAACACCGTAACCCGCCTGGAAGGGCATCATGCCAATTGCCGAATGGTAGCTCGTATTGTACCAGAGTTCCGCCAACGGAAGCCATTTCACCCATTGTTTTGGTAGGTCGCCAGTCATGCACCGCAAATAGCACTCGAGACATCGATTCAGCACCTCCGTCTGGCCGTCGAATTGTGGGTGATAGGCGGATGAATACTGAAGCTTCACCCCATATATACGAAATAGCTCCCGCCAAAACTTGCCGCAAAAGATAGGATCCCTGTCTGTGACGATGGAGTGGGGGAAACCATGGTGCTTGATTACATTATCCATAAAGACTTGGGCGACTTCCACTGCCGTGAATGGGTGTTTGAGAGCTACGAAGTGTGCTGCCTTAGACAGGCGATCGACCACAACAAGAATGGTGGTCATGGAGTATGACTTGGGCAACCCGGATATGAAATCCATAGAGAGGTCTGTCTATACGTGTGTCAGAATCGAGAGTGGCTACAGCAACCTAGGGGATGCAATGTTCTCTAGTTTGAACCTATGGCAAGTGATGCAATTTCGCACAAACTCTCGCACCTCCTTCTCCAGTCCCTTCCAGTAAAAACGGAAGAAATGCGGCGGTACGTTGGCATTACACCAGAATGGCCCCCCACTGCGTCTTCATGAAAATTTCGCACAAACTCTAGCACCTCTTTCTCCAGTCCCTTCCAGTAAAAACGGAAGAAATGCGGCGGTACGTTGGCATTACACCAGAATGGCCCCC
Organism: Vachellia pachyceras; assembly: GCA_025593235.1. Lineage (NCBI taxonomy): Eukaryota > Viridiplantae > Streptophyta > Magnoliopsida > Fabales > Fabaceae > Vachellia > Vachellia pachyceras. Next base: position 28,848 of record JANTPZ010090751.1, on the reverse strand, counting down.
CACTGCGTCTTCATGAAAATGACGCAACAAGTCTGTGCGTAACACCGTATCAGCGCCAACGACCAATTTCCCTTTACGTTTAAGGATCTTATTGTTCCAAGAGTAGTGGGCATGCGACAAGGGGTCCTGTTCCAGTTCCTTAATGATCCCTTGTAGGTAGTTGTCAGTAACCCAAGATTCCTTGACGCGATCAACGAGTGAAGAAGTTGGCGTGGAGATTGCAAATATGGTGCCGTCAGCCTAGCGCGACAGGGTGTCAGCAACTACATTGTCACGTCCTCTTCGGTACTCAATGCTGAACGATAGCCCCCACAATTTATTTAACCACTTGAGCTGCTCGGGGGAAACTGATTTTTGCTCAAACAAATGTTTGAGCGGTAAATGATCCGTACGAATAGTGAATGGCTGGCCCACTAAGTACGATCTCCATTGTAGCACAGCGAAGACGACAGCTATGAGCTCGCGTTCATATGCAGATAAGGCGCACTTCCGAGGGCAGAGCGCCTTACTAGCGAAGGCCACCGGATGCCCCAACTGAGTCAAAACAACGCCAATCCCAAACCCAGAAGCGTTTGTCTCAATCACAAATTTCTCGTTAAAATCCGGTAGAGCTAAAACAGGGGAAGAGGACATGGCTTGTTTTAAAGTCTGGAATGCCGACTCTACTTCTGCTGACCAGTGGAACGCCATGTTCTTCTTCAGTAGTGCTGTCAAAGGTTGACAAATGGATCCATAGTTCCTCACGAAGCGACGGTAATAGCCCATGAGACCTAAGAAACCTCACAATGCCCGTAGTGATTGAGGTGTGGGCCATGAACAGATGGCGGCAGTCTTCTGAGGGTCAGCTTCGACACCCTTAGCTGAAATGTGGTGTCCCAAATAATCCACCTGCGTAGCTGCGAAGATACACTTACTAGCTTTTGCAAACAGAGCATGAGCACGAAGGAGGAATAAAATTTCCTGCAGATGACAGAGGTGAGAGTCCCAGTCGGGGCTATAAACCAGAATATCATCAAAAGAAACTAACACAAACTCCATAAGTGAGGTTTGAAGACTGAGTTCATGAGGCTCCGGTAAGTGGCGGGCGCGTTCGTTAGACCAAAAGGCATGACGACGAACTCGTAAAGGCCTTCATGGGTGCGAAAGGCTGTCTTATAGCAGTCAAGGGGATGCATCCGAATCTGGTGATAACCAGGACGTAGGTCCAACTTGGAGAAGTAGGAAGCACCATGGAGCTCGTTCAAAAGTTCTTCAATTAAAGCAATAGGGAACTTGTTCTTGATCGTCCCCTCATTGAGTTCCGGTAATCAACGCAAAAATGCCACGAGCCGTCTTTCTTATGAACTAGTACAACAGGGGCTGTGAATGGGCTCTGGCTAGGCCGAATCACCCCTGTGCTGAGCATCTGATGGACCTGACGCTCTATTTCATTCTTCTGCACAGGACCATAACGGTAGGGACAACAGCTCACGGGTTGATCAGACTTAAGAGGAATATGGTGGTCGCAGGTTCGCGGAGGCGGTAATGAAGTTGGTTCTGCAAAGACGTCTGAGAAGGAAGATAGGAGCGTCGTCATCTGTGATTTTTGTGAGAGTGACAACTCTGCAACCTGACAAACGTGGAGCAGGGCCTCCGTCGCCCCCTGGATGAGGAACACGTGTTGTGCGAGGGACAAGTCTTGAGACCCTATCTGAGCTTCAACTGGGTCAGTCATTGCAGCAGTTAACCCGTGGAGCTCATAAGAATGACCTTGATAAGAGAACGCCATGAAGAGCTGATCCATGTACAAAATTATCCTACCCAATTGCCGCAGCCATTGGGCCCCCAGAACCATGTCAAATTGGCCCACATCCAGTGTGATGAAGTCAGCTTCAAAGGTGGTCCCCGCCATTGACCACGGAAGGTTCCTACATGTCTTGTCCACCATGATGGTACGACCTCCGGCCACCCCTACACGGAACATCTGATCGGAGTGTATGGGAAGGCGCAACCTCTTCACAATCGTCGTATTGATCACATTGTGAGAGCTCCCGGTATCGATGAGGATTTCAATCCTCTGGCGCTTAATAAAGGCTTCGACGCGCAGTGTAGATTCGCCTCTGTCACCTAAAACAGCGTTGACCACTGCTAGCGGCTTTTCGGCGACTCCCTGTTCTAATGTCTCCGCGGCATCCACGAATTCGTCATCCTGCATGTCCTGACCACAAGCATCATTATTTGGGATTCTTTGCACCTGTGGGAACTAGTGAACTTATCATTGCACCAATAGCAGAGTCCCCGCCGCCGTCGATCCTCCATGTCTTTCTTGGATAAGGTAACTGCAGGTTTCTTCGCCGTTGAGTGCAAGGATGACGAGGAGCCGGTAGGGGGTGACGGAGAGCCCTTGGATGCTTGTGAGTGATAACGTGAGGTAAGTGAGGTCCCTACTAGCTGAAATGGAAGGGCTCCCGTGGTGAACGAACGACCGGCCAACCCCGATGGAGGAGGGGGCGCCGCCACGCATTGATCGTGCGCTCTTGAATTCGAGCCATTTGCATCATGCTGGGCAGGTTCAACGGCTTGAATGTGTCCACCGCTGACTGTATGTCGAAGCAAAGGCCACCCAGGAAACAATCAATCGTAAGTCACTCGAGAATATCGACCTCGGTTAACAGATCGTCGAACGCTTCAATATACTCCTCGACAGAAGTGATTTGCTGCAATTGCTTAAGCTGGACCATTGGGTTGATGTGATTAGCGTCGGAGAAACGGGCTCCCATATGGAACAAATAGTTCTCCCACGAGATCTCTTCCTCACGCCGTGCCTTCATGAAGACCAGATGCCATTTCAAAGCCTTGCCCTCCAAGTGGATGCTGATCAATCGAATTCTTTGCTCTGGTGGTGTGGCGTCGACGAGAAAGAACTGGCGACATCGGTAAGACCAACCACGAAAATCAAATCCATCAAAGCGTGGAAATTCCACACGTGTGCTTTATAGGAGGGAGATAGGGAGGGGCCGCTGCGTAGGACCCAAATTGAAGGGGTGCATTCCGATGAGGTGTGCTGGACGACCCGCCGTTCACGTCACCCTGCCCATGCGATGCCATACCAGCGAGTATCTCCTTCAAAGAAGCGTCGATCTGTGTCATGGAAACCTTGAGGTCTGAAATAGCTGCAGTGTTCTGGTCCAACCGTGCGCAATTGCTCTCAGCCAACGCTATGTGAGCATCCAGGCATTTCTCTAAATCGCTGAGTCTGTCTGCGGAACGCGTGTCCAGCGCCATCGCCGGAGGTGGCTCTGATACCAATTGGTACAGGCCCGTCGTAACAGAGGAAAGAAGAACGAAAGAATGAAAAGAAATCTAGTGTGTTCTTATGCAACAATCTTTCTTTACATCAGTCTCATTCTCTTATAGAACCTCACTCACGCTTATGCAGCTGCTAACAGCTAACAGCCTAACAGAATTCGTTATGCTGCCAGCTCAGTGTTCGTTACAATGTAGTTGATACTCTAACTACCCCTAATTCAGTCGCCACGTAACAACGTGAGACATTGAGATGAGAACAATCAAGGACATGCAGTTCAAAATTTAGAGACCAGACACAAATGATAATTGCCATGACTTTTATCAAACATTTTGTGTCCACATCAGATGATAACAAATGTGATATGCATAAGTAAATAAACCTGCCAATCTTCTCGTTGATAACGCAGTTGCAAACTTTTTCTTTGAAGGATTTTCTCCCTGACAACACTGTTCTGTGCCAAGGGTCCTGGCTCATTGAGAGTTCCTTCATCTGCATGAATGCCAAGACTGCTTGATATATGCAAGGATGTATCAAAAATGCCTCCGAAGCTTGTAGACTTTTTAGAAAGATGAGCATGGAGAATAGAATTTACTTCTCCATGAACATGAGAAGGTATGACAACCTATAAGTGTAGAGAAAAAGAGGTTGATCATGCTGTGTTAGCGAGGAAGAAAGTTATCCTAACATTACAGATGTCATAGTGTTACTGTAAACACCATTAACAAGTTACACTTTCAGATAAATAACACTCCAATCTTCCATTTAAGAGATTTTATGTACCTAACAATTGTTCGTCAACCAACCTCACTTACTCAGACTAAGTTTGTTGTAAGTCCTTAACAAGGAGGAAGGGACTTCTTTTTCCTTATATATCAATCCATGAAAAAAAAAACATAAGAGAAGGGCAAATTATGATGTAAGATGATACCTCCCTCTGTGGACGCTTATTATCCAGATCAGATCTGTAATTTGGCAGAGGTTCTTTGCTAAAGACAACAACTTTTGCATATTGTCGGCTGCCAAAGTACATCAGAAATTGGATGTTATAAACTAAAGGCAATAACAAATTCTACAGCGTCAAGTTAAAGTACCTATATAAACCCATCCTAGTTGCCAAAGCTGAAAGATGCTCAAAATCACGTCTGTCCTTTTTCTCCCATGAAATGACCTCTCGCTCATCTTTGTTGCGAAGAAGCATGGTCAGCTTCCATCTCCACTCATCAATGTTATCAAGGGATGAACCACCCTAATAATCAACAGCAAGCAAACATATTAGTTAGAACATGATCAATTTACACAATTCCCCCTGGACAAAGATCACTAGTGCTCTTTTCACACAAAAAAAGGGAAGAAAGAAAGAAGGTCACCAGTAAGGCCAACAAGGATTTATTTTTATTGAAGGGTAAGGAAGGGGCCAAAAGGAAACAACTGAAATATCAAACTTAAAACTGCATCATTGATCAATTATTCATTAATAGTTAATATAGAAAATTTTCCCTCGACCCAAAAAAGAAATGCTAACTACAAGGAAGGATGCAAAGCAAAAACTTCTAAGTGACAATATCTTTATGAGAGTTACATAAGATAAAATAAGATAGATGTATCTCTATCAACTTGGTACAAGTGCTTTTTAAATCCATCAAACAGCATTATCAAAGGAAGTCAGGTAATCTAGTGAACAAGGATCAATCATTATGAACATCTCCATATAAGCATAATTTTGATCCCAAGAAAAGAACATGTAGCTTGTCAGCAACATAATTGTCAATTATTCATCATTCAATACATATTTGGTTACAGTTAGCCCGTTCTACATTGTGAAAAGCGTTGCTCAATCAACATATAACAAAATATCATTATGCATCCACTATCCACAAGTTCATATCTAAATGCAAGAAATTTGCTGCCGTTTATCATGAAAATAAACCATTTCAAAGCCTTCATCTACACAAGTATCAACAGCCTTTTCAGCAAGAACGTTCATGCTTTGCCATCTACACAAGAATGTTTATATCTACATTTTGGTTATTCAAAAAGTCATCCCAGGATGTTGTTAGCAGTGGGGGAAATATGAGAGATATAATAAGTAGAGAGAACAGCATTATTTGAAGGCATCAAGATAAAGCAAAAACATGTGAAGCATATTAAGATATCCAATGAACAACAGTGGCTTCCAGGTTAGATTCATTTAAGCAAGACTAAGGATAATAAGAACTTATGGAATCCCACGCTGAAACCTAAGGCTTCTATATAATCCTCTGTCAATATGATTCGTACATCAAATTTCAAGTAAATTTAAGAAGGAAAATTTCCAGAAACCAACTGTTAGAACAGATTATAATATCAGACTAGTTACCTAAATATGAAAAAAAGCAATAAAAAATTCCTATAGCAGCTGCTAATTACCTTGCTTTTACTGAAGCGTTAAGGAAAAAAGACGCATGACACTAACCATTTGTTGCTGCGGAGGCCCCGATTCCATATCGGAATCATCATCAGACACATCCTGGTAAGCAAAACGACCATAACTAGAGCCCTGCTGATGCCAAAACGGCAAAGCAATGCTCCTCCTCCTGAAGCCCACACCTTGCCTCTCCTTCCAATCCACCTCAGTCGTCCAAGAAGGTGCCACTGAGCCCACAGCCCCCATGTGAGACCTTATCTTCGAGGGAACATGATAATTTCTCAAGCCAATTGAAGGGTGTCTGAAGGAAATGGAGAGAAGAGAGAGTCTTCGAGCTCTGTGAGGTAAGAGGAAAAGGGGACCCCTGAGGGACATGGTGGTTGAAGCAGAAGTGGTGGTTCGGACAAAGCCCTGAAAAGTGGCGTAGTAGAGCATGCGGCGCGTGGGAGTGACAGGGAAAAAGTTTCAGGCAGGGAGTTCAGTGGACATTTCCTATCAACACCCCCGGAGGCTCGGGGTAGTGGCGGGTACTGCGTTGAGGTTCAGGTTTCCCGTCTCTAAACATTACAGTGTTTTGCTTGAGACACGAAAAATAATTTAGTAATTTTGTTGGCGAAAAAATAAGTAAAATCGTTTGGACGCTTTGGGAAGCCATTCTTCCCAATGATGCACGTAAGTTGAGATAAAATCATCTCGAAATCTGTAAAAACCATCTTAAAATTCATAAAAATCATCTTGAAATTCGTAAAACTATCTCAAAATTTTCAAAATGCCTCAAAATCTATAAAATCCATTTTCTCAACGGAGTTTCCAAACGAGAGCACGGGATAGGTGGTGACAGATTTTTTTTCTAAAATGATATTTCTGACAAAAAAAATTTTAAATAGAAATTAAAAGATACCAGATCCGTTTGAATAAATTGTAACAGAAGTAATTTTTGATAGAAGTAATTTTTAAAAATTAAAAAATATTACGTGATTAATGTTTGAATAATAACAAATATGACTTTTTATAAAAAAAATATTATTAAAATAAATGCTTAAAAGTAAATTTTGGTAGAAATAACTTAAAAATATAAATATCATTAAATAATATATATCTATGCATAATATGAAGAAAATAAAATAATAGAAAATACAAATGTAATTGTATTAAGGGATTTTTTCTCATTTTTCTCAACTAAAACTAATTACCTAATTTATATACCATTTTTTTTAAATAAATTTGATTTACATGTAAATTAGTATGTTATAATAAAATAATTTATTTAAATTTTTTTATCTCCTCAAAAAATGAACTAACTCTTATATTAAAAATAGAAAGTAATAACTCATACAAATTATTTTAATAAAATCCAAATTAATGTGAACTATTGAAACTAAAAGCAGATGTGAATCTTTTTTATTTTAATAAAATATTGGTTAATGAAGTTATTATTTATAAAAAGAATTATTTTCCTCTCTGTCTCATACAAAAATGGTTGTCATTTTTCTATAATAACACAGCATATTATTCACTATTTTATACAATTGGAATTCATTAAAAAACTAGTCCAGTCCAATTTTTTATTTTCCTTTTTTCGCCCTGAATGCATAAGTCGATTCCAAAATTGTTGTTGATGCTCAAAAAGAAAAAAGAAATTCCAAAACTAATGTCATTTCTCATTAAAAAAAACTAATGCCATTTTTACAATTTTTTTTTGTGAAAGCCATTTTTACAAAATTGAACCCTCTCGATCTCCCCGCGTTCTAGAACAAGCCTCCACCTCAACTCCCCAGTCACCATTTTCGTCTCTAGGGTTTTGGTTTTCGTTTGTGATTCGGTTCTCACTTCCTCCCGCTTCCCCATTCCATCCCTCTCCACTCTGTCTTCTCGCAAGAGTTTCAGTGGTAATCAATGGCTGCGATTGCAGTGCCGCAAGCTCGAGCTTCAAAAACCGAGTCTTACATCGACAACAAGCGCAAGGAAGACATACGCCATGCCAACATCGTCGCCGCTAGAGCCGTGGCCAATGCCGTTAGAACCAGTTTAGGTCCTAAGGGCATGGATAAGATGATCTCCACTGCTTCCGGAGAGGTTATCATAACCAATGACGGCGCCACGATTCTCAACAAGATGGAAGTCCTTCAGCCCGCTGCGAAAATGCTCGTCGAGCTCTCCAAGTCTCAGGATGCCGCTGCCGGTGATGGTACTACTACCGTTGTCGTTATTGCCGGTGCCCTACTTGGACAATGTCTTTTACTTCTGTCGCATGGGATTCATCCTACTGTCGTTTCGGATTCTCTGCACAAGGCCTCGATTAAAGCCGTTGATGTCCTTACTGCCATGGCTGTGCCTGTTGAACTTTCAGACCGTGATTCTTTGGTGAAATCTGCTAGCACTTCGCTTAATAGCAAAGTGGTTAGCCAGTATTCTACGCTGTTGGCTCCTCTCGCTGTTGATGCTGTGTTATCTGTTGTCGATCCGGCGAAGCCTGACATGGTCGATCTCCGTGACGTCAAGATTGTGAAGAAGCTTGGCGGAACGGTGGATGATACCGAAATGGTGAAGGGATTGGTGTTTGATAAGAAGGCTAGTCACGCTGCTGGAGGTCCTACCCGCATGGAAAATGCCAAGATTGCTGTGATTCAATTCCAGATTTCTCCCCCCAAGACTGATATTGAGCAAAGTATCGTGGTTAGTGATTACAGCCAGATGGATAGAATATTGAAAGAAGAACGGAATTATATTTTGGGCATGATTAAGAAGATAAAGGCAACGGGTTGTAATGTGTTGTTGATTCAGAAGAGTATCCTAAGAGATGCCGTAACTGACTTATCTTTGCATTACCTTGCAAAAGCTAAAATTTTGGTGGTTAAGGATGTGGAACGTGATGAGATTGAATTTATTACAAAGACTCTGAATTGTTTGCCTATAGCAAATATTGAGCATTTCCGTGCTGAGAAGCTGGGACACGCAGATCTTGTCGAGGAGGTTTCCCTTGGGGATGGGAAGATTGTCAAAATTACTGGTATCGAGGATATGGGAAGGACCACAACTGTGCTTGTTCGTGGATCAAATCAGCTGGTGTTAGATGAAGCAGAGCGGAGTTTGCATGATGCTTTGTGTGTTGTTAGATGCTTAGTGAGCAAAAAGTTTTTGATAGCTGGTGGTGGTGCCCCAGAGATTGAGCTATCGAGGCAACTCGGTGCTTGGGCAAAGGTGTTACACGGAATGGAGGGTCATTGTATTCGAGCATTTGCTGAGGCACTTGAAGTCATTCCTTATACTCTAGCTGAGAATGCGGGTTTGAATCCAATTGCTATTGTTACTGAACTGAGGAATCGCCATGCACAGGGTGAAATCAATGCTGGAATTAATGTGAGGAAGGGGCAGATTACGAACATCTTGGAGGAGAATGTGGTGCAGCCACTGCTTGTGAGCACAAGTGCCATCACCTTAGCAACGGAGTGCGTGCGGATGATTTTGAAGATTGACGATATTGTAACCGTGAGGTAGAGTTGATTGAACAGTGATAAATTTGGAGAAATATTAAATCGTTATCTTGTATTGCGTGCCATATTTCTAGCTGATAGTTTATGCACTTTTAGTGACTTTGCTTAGTGATTTTGAATTATTTTGGTTCCTTTTTTCTTAAAATTTCAATGGCCTTGTGATGCTTCATAAAGTCATTTCAAGTCTTTTTCACTTGTGTTTTGGGAGATTATGAATGGAGATCTCGTTCTTCGGACCACTACCATGTTATTTCATGTCATTTTCTATGACTTTGTGATGAATGGGCGCTTGATGGAATTCATCATTGATGGTAAGGAATAGTGCAAAATATTTTATAAATTTCTCGTCTTATGTGATTTTAGGTTGTGTGCTGCTTGATAGTATGATGATGATGATGTGGGTTAACGAGCAATTCCTATTCACTATAGCTGTTGCAAGAATTAGTTTTTCTCTCATTGGAATATCAATTTCTGATTACCTTATAATACAATAACGATGTATTGAAATCTGGATTTCTTGAAATCTTATAATATGACACCTTTTAATAAGGATCTCATCACTCCATTAAAATCCCAAGTTTATGGTGCGAAACTCACGTTGGAATCTTTTGGCAATGAAATGCTGATGCTCTTCATTAATTGCTTAGGAAATAGTTCATGACCATACATTGTGCTAGTGATTTAGACTATAGGCGTACTGCAACTGGCTTTATTGTCTAGTGGGAGGTTGCGGGTCTGATTCTGCTTGCAATTTCAAGCTGTTATATAAAAAAAAAAAATAGAATATGGGCTAGCCAAGCTGTTAAGCGCAGGTTAGCCATTTTCATGGATGGGAATTCAGCTTCAATGAATTCCATCCACTTAGGGGAATTTGCAACTACTGATATGTTTATTTGGGTCGAAGTAGAACTACTCGAGTTTGTGTATCTTCTTACGACAAGGAAAGACTAGTGTTCGAGTTTTCCCTAAAGTGATTTTCAACAATATCGAGGCAGGAAATATACATGTCAGTGAAATGTAAGGTAGCACATGGAGTCTTCCTTCACTGACTCCAAGCATCTCATTTGACATTACACAGACGCCCACAACTAAGCACATCGTATCTTACCAATCAACACCCAACACTGAATTGGCTTATCTTCAAATGAATCAGCAGGATTCCTCACTAAAATCCTGCTTTAGCTTGAGTCCTTTGCTCTTACAACTAATTTGGATGGCCTGAGTCTAACAAGCATAGATGCTACTAACAGAGGTACTGAAAGTGGTTATGCATGTACAGCAATTTACCAGCACTGAACGGAATGTTTTCGTGGACAAATGCATGTCAGGGTATGTCTTCTGCAGCTGCATCAGCTTTTATATTCTCTTCCGAATTAATCAGTGGCTTGGTTAGTGATGGCTCATCGGGAGTACTCATCCGTTTTTCATATGCCTTGCCCCAGAGGACTAAGTAGAGGCCAACCACAATAAGAATTGCACCGATAACTCTGCAATAAAACAAACTATCAGTTGAAATTAAAATAAAAACAAAAGGGAAACTTTTTAGGGAAAATTGGTGAAAAAATCCTTGTTTAAAACTTATATTGATTAGAAAGATCTAATATGTTTTTTTACGTGAAAAGTTCCAGTACTTTGTAGAATTTTGTATATGGAAAGTACCAGTATTCAGGTTCAGATTTTTCCAAGTAATAAAATTTTGAAACAGAAACTTTTAACCATCCTTTCTCCCCAAAAATTTGTTTATGGTTGACAAGTTTTCTACTTACCCTCCTGAGTATAACTGATCACCAAGTACCAGGGCTGCCATGACAGAAACTAAAGACGTTTGCATGGGCTGAAAGACGGCAACAAACACTGGACCACCTTTCTGAATGCACCATGTTTGTAGAGAGATGACAATGCCAGATGCTACAACTCCCTGGAAGGATTAAGCAACAGTGAATTGAATAGAGTTTTAAACTTGTGATTATCACATTGCAGAAGTGAAGTAATTAGTATTATTACAGCGTATAAGATAGTAAAAAGCTCCTCCGTGGATTGTATTTTCCAATGCTCTGTATCAGTTTCTATAAAGGCTGCTATGATCAAGAACTGGATCAATCCAAAGAAGCATGTAAATGATGTGAGTGTTAGCTTAGCTGGATACTTCTTCACCACAGGAGCCTGCAGAGAATTGTTTATGAACAACTTAGATTATATAAAAATGAGGAAGAAGCATGCCTATACTAGTATACTTGGATATGCTAGAATAGGAAGAAGCAAGAGACTGGTTTATTTGAAGTTTATGGTTATTATTTTCACGGGCAGACCTGAAAAACCATCCAGCCAGCCCATGATAAACAATGTCCAATCAAGTATATGCAACCCCATGTCCGATTTTGCATTTTCATGTAAGATTGATCTGTTCCTGTGGTAGTAGTGTCTGCTTGTACATGGTGCATCTGGTGGAGAAGAGGAGGTCCTTTGTAAAGTGTTATCACAGAAGCACCTCCAACACTGGCAATGGTTCCAAGAACTTTTGCCAGTCCATCTCTTCTTGCAATGTTGAGTTCCTCAAGCCTGGTAGAGAATCGTAAAATCATCAAGAGATCAAAGCAGAGGATAGCGAAGCACTCCTTTGGTCCCAACATAGAAGCTATACAAATGGTTTACTTTGATCTTAAATGTAAGTTAATATACTTTGTCTCTCAAAATTTTTATTTTTTTCCCCAAATTATCCCTGTTGGTTGTATATATTAGGGGTATTTGGCAACATTTCAGCACTCCCTAAACACATGTTCAACAGTGTTTTTTTGCAAAATGAAATAATCTCCTTCACATATTTACCTCGGTTTACGTAAAAGTACTATTCCACCTCGTTCCCAAACGAGTCCATTAAGGGGATTCACATTTTGGGGTATTGAGGTAGTTCTAATACACATCATTAAATATGGTAGTTTAGGAAAACCAATAGACATTTGTTATAAATAATAACTTAACTAAATTATTCGTTGTTCACAAATTAGTTATCTAACATTTATATTTTAAGAACATGAATGGTATGTTTAAGGGAAAACTTGATTACCGTAGAACTGAGGCCATGACAAAAGTGATGGCAGGAACTGAGTTTTGCATTGCAGAAGCAAAAGCTGGAGATGCATAATATAATCCCAACAAGTAAAACCCTTGGTTTGCAGTAATTCTGCAATAAAAAAATATCAAGAAGAAAAAGATCAGTAACAATAGGAAGGAAATAAGAGCACAAAGAACTAAGCTTATTTACGTGTTTTACCCCAGTAATGCTAAGAGGAAGAATTGAAGCAGTAAAGAAAAAGTAAGAGGTGGTCTTTGATTCCTGATCACAGAGACACACAAAACATTGTTCCGAGTTAAACTCCACACATAAGATTAAAAGATACGACAAAAATATTAACAGGAAATGTGAACAACAGGCTTCATACATACATATAGAGACAGAGAGAGAGAGAGACTCACTTCTCCAAGTAATAGGCGAAAGGGCTCAGCAAAAACAGGGCAATTATATTTCTATAAACAGGGTAAACAACTTTGCTGACACCAATGTTGAGGGCAAGTCTAGACACAATGTGAAACCCTGCAAAGCAGAACTGGAGAGCCAGCAATGCCACAAGAAGCTTCACTTTCTCTGTTAGAACACTTCCCATTCTTGTTATTTCTTCAAGACTTGTTAGTGAGGGACAACAATGAAGGGAATGAACTTATATAATGAACACTCTTGAAGAGAATTTAAAATAATACATTTTCTTTATGAATTTCAGTGGTTAGCATATTATGTAATAACATAGATTGTAACTTATTTATATGTTTATAGACATATTGACTTGAAACTGAATATTTTGAAGGGAGACAGAGGGAAGGTGGATCATGTTAGCCAGGCAGTTATATAGCGGCCAAACTCTATCATTTGTATGATCATGTTCTGACCATACTCTTTATTATACTATTCCACTGAGACTGCTGCGCGAATCTATCATTTTAGAGGAATCCATATGTATATATAACATTAAATATATAACCCGACCATAACTGATTTCAATGATGCCAATAATGATGTTAATCGGCTGCTTATGAAAGATGAACTGGGTGGCTCTTTTGATTTCATTTCAATGAGTGGTTATCTACAATTAATAAAATGATTGTATATAGTGTCAAAAGAAAGAGATAGAAATGAAACGGAAAAAATGAATGTGAATAGAGAAGGTGAAACTAATTATACTTTTACTTTTTTTAAAAAAAAAAAAAGCTTTCTTGTTTGTTGTTCTCCAAAATATTTGCACCTAAAGGGCATGTTCCACTGTTAGAAGATTTAGATTTCGGGTGAAATGATTGGATGAAGCTTATGTCTTGTAAAATAAGATGTGCTCGTTCAACAAAAAAGTTTATATCATTATTAGTCTATCTTAAAATATGTATATTTTTGAGACAGAGAAGCTTAGATATAATTTATTCAAGAGGGTCAATATATCTTAGTAGATCATGAAGGTGGAGTTATTAGTCTGATGATGTGCTTATTCATGAACCTTGTTTAGATTGGGAAATGTAACAACCGGAATAAAAGATGCAATTTGACAATAATATTCTTCAGTGATTGAAAGAGAGGCTGCTTATAATTGAGAAATGAAATGATGCTTTTTTGCCTTTCTGCCATTTCAGCCACCAATAAAAAGGAACAAGATATGTTTACTTGAATTATAAAATTCACACTCATGTGCAGTTTGCCGCAAGGCTAATTATTTGCATTGACCAAACATGCATCCTCATGGCTTCACAAAGTCATTTTATGTCATTTATGTTTACAAGATTTTCAAAATCTGCCTCTTTCTCTCTCAAAAAAAAAAAAAAGTGTGCATCTGGATGCATGAATCAGTCCATTCCATGGCTGCTTGTGACATAAATTTGTTTCTTTTGAATTTCTAATTTGATTATATGTTCTTGGGGAGTGGGTCTGTTGAGATAAATTCACGGAAGAGAAAGAAACAAGTGACTGATTTAAACTTAATTGCATCATCTTTTTTTTTTTTGGTTTTTGCTGAGGGGTTTCTAGGAAAAAGGCTCTACCAATGTGGGTTTACATGCAAAATCTATTGTACTTTTGGAATTCACAAATATGCGTTGGGTTTAGTAGAAGATGTTAATCCTTTATGATATGATAAATTAATGTTTGAATATCAATTAAGAGACATAACCACATTTAATGACCGATAATATCTCAATTAATATTGCCTTCAGTAAAATAATACATTTAATTGATGAAAAATATCATATCCCTAAAAGAGCCAATATAGTATTACCAGAGCCACTATGAAGTTTATGATCATAGAGTTCGCTATTCAAGGAGATCCACAATCATGAGTCACTATGATATACAATAATTGCCTTGTACATTTGAGTTTCAAATTACTTTTATTTTTTCAATAAACAGAAAATGTATAAAATCACTTCAATAATGTACCCCTTCCAATCCTCTAATATACAAGTCACTTTCAATTTTTTATCCATGATTTTAGTAATGTGAAAATCAATTAATGATTATTTATCAATTTTACCCCTGTAACATTTAAATGTTCTTTAATGTATTTTTTTACTCTCCTTTAAAACACAAATTTCATGAATAACTGTTACTTTTTAATTCTAATGAATTACTTAAAATAACTCATATTATGAACTATAATTTGAGCCAAGGAATATGTCACTTGAACCATGCACTCATATAACATCTATTTCTCCAAAACTAATTAGAATCAAGAGGGGTAAAACCAACTTATGGACTCAATTCCAAATCTGAGAAAATTCATAAGACAACACATTGAGAAGATCCTTGCCAATAAAGCAAACATAATCAAAGGGGGTTGGGTTGTTAATAGAAGGGAGTAATTTTTCATGATATAGTGAATCAAGATTCATATTTCCACTTATAGAGATACACACATTTAGTGTTCAACAATATCTCAAATATAATTATCTTCAAAACATCTATGTTTGCTAGCAAGGAAAAAAAAAGCGTTATCATCCAATGAGACTAACAGATTTTCCGCATAAAAAGGTTTGTAAAAGCTGGTTCCAAATTGAATCCTAATCAGTCCTTAATTTCGCTGCCAACTACTACCATTCGACATCTACTGAACTAAATTTGCATCCAAGGTTGCCTTGTTTTTGGAACTGAGTTGCTCTATTTTATTTCCCCACAATAACTAAGGGCAAATGGAAGGGAGGCTCAGCAGGGGCAAGACCTCTCAACTTCCCTGGTCTCCTGTATGATTTAAAGATGGAACTTGTATCGACGAATAAACTGTTCCACTTTCAACACATATCGCAATTCCAATAAGCATGATTGAGTTTTGATTAGTAGCAAACCAATACAAGTAAACCTTCCATGGATTTGAGAGGCTAAGCAGCTCTAAAATTTTGCAGTAATAAGCGAGCCACGCATTGTAAATTGGCCTCGAAAGCAGTAGTCCAATACAACCCACATTTCTACAAGTCATCCCAGCAGCATAATGGTCCCTTGGTATAACTACTTACGTTTGAATACAATAACAATTGCAGTGCAATTATCCTTACAGCGCCGCTCACGAACTGCTTCTCTCACAAGATGGCGAGCCACGGTTGCGACAGGCAACCCCTCCTGCAGAAATTCATTGGATTTTTTTTTTTAGCGTTCAAGATAACCCTGATAAACAGGAAAGAGAAAATGACAATTATTGTTCATGGATAGTTGAGACAATATTCTCGACCAGATCATAACAAAAAAAAAGAGAAAAATTCCGACTTCGTTTTAATGGTATGGAGGAAGTCAATTTACAAATCAAACTCACTAGAAATTAGCTAGACGCTAAAAGAAAGCAAGGCCTTCATTTCCATCCTTTTCCCCTTACTTTTAAAGGAGGGGAAGGTATCTTAGGGGACGAAATGTGAATTGTGACGAGTCAACTTCAAAGCATCGAAGAAGATTGAAATTGTATCATTTCAATTCATTACAGCCTCCCGCCCCCATGAGGAAGAAAATATAAACTCTCTCTTACAGTCCATAGTTCCTGAACAAAATCAACCGCATCGCTGGGACCAAATACCTGAAACAAACCCAACAATGCCATTTTGTCAGAACCATCAAGTCAAGCATAAAAAAAATAAATGGAAAAAACCAAAATTGCATCAAACGTGAATATAAAAAGGTATACCCCCCATAGGCCATCACAGCCAAGGATGATAAAATGCTCTCTATCAGTAAGGTCAAAAGAATGGATATCTGGGGTTGCAATAGCACCCACCTGCAAATACTTTCTCTTAGGATATCTCCCGATATTACACTGAAACACTATAGCTTAGCTAGTAAAAGTAAAATAGTAGAGTGACCTACATGACGATATTAATGAAAGAAAAGGAAATCATTTTATGGAAAAACAAAAATGGATAGCAATGGTGTTGGTACGGGTTCAAGACAAGTGGCACAGGTTAAAGACACCATAGGTTTAGATGACACAGAAAATGCAGCGCATCTTGAATGAAAATCAGTTCATGATATTAAACAAGTCTTTATATTACATGGCAAGATCAATAGAGCAGGAGACTAAGGGAGATGGGCTGTAAGATGATATGGTTCCAAGAATTGTGATCCCCATAAGAGCGATATAAGCAATATTTCCCAATTAAGTGTCAAATTGGGTCTCTTATTTTCAAAATGTAGCTTCAGACAAATTTTTAACTAATGACAAGAAGATAAAGTTGAAAAACAAACTTTCTTGAACTGGCGATCACCAAATGCCCTGGAAACTTCTAGACGCCCTTGCAATCGTCCATTGGAGCTCACAACACCACAAGCCTGCAAGAAGATACCACCAACTTTGTCAGACTGGGATTATACACGATCAAAAATAAGGAACAAGGACACCTAACACAATAGTCAACTTCAGAAGACATTCGGGCACACAAATTTAAGATCCTGTTAAGGTGTTTAAACCGGACATTCCTTATATGTCCCAAAGAAAAATACTTGAAAAAGCGGTCCGCTTGTATTTAATTATTAGACAAGCCAAATTGGGTTTCACAAGGACTTGGTCATTGCGGCTTCTTAAAACATCAAAATCAATTCTTAGTTGTTAATTATGATATAGGCACTTGACCAAATCTCAGAAACAGCATTACCTCGGTCAATTATCAGAGTGGATTGCTTGCTAATGGACAATAGGGAGTTAGTGGAGCGGCAACCTTGGTGAATGCAAGGAATTATTTGTCAACTGTATGCTATGAGCATTAACAAGTAGCAGCTATTGTTATGCTACTATAATAACATTATCATCCAGCATTTTTGGGATCCAAACCTTCTGAATACGAGCCCGCTCCTGTGGGTAGATTGCCTTGTGTTCTCTCGTCAAAACAATGGCCTTCAATGCCTGGTGTCCATCTGAATTATTTTGGGATCCATCAGTTATAGCTGACCGAGCTAAAACCGCTTTGGCATCTCCAATATTTGCAACAAAAACCTAACAAACATAGGATGTTAATTATCTCTCCAAATTTTATTGCAAATTTCTAATTCTAAAGGTATTAGCCATGAAAATTATCTGAAACATCTATACGCCCAGGGTGGTGGCAGTCAAGCAGCATCAGATAAAGCATTTGAAAGTTGAAACTACAAGGAGCATGTTCATAAATTCTCTCCATTATATCGATTGTGTTAACCTCCCTAAAACAAAGACATTGAAGAAGAGCGTCTGTCTCAATTAACTACGGTTGTGAATTGGCAATCATCATGGTTAATGATTCTCAAGTCTAATTATTTAACCAATTGTTGCATGCCTCTCTCTGAATGGTTACACATGAACAATCATCCTCAGTCTCCTCTTCCACCTTCCATAATAGTAATAATGAAGATCCAGAAATTTGAAACATATATAAATATGGCATCCACAGCCGTACTATATTCAAAAGGCACAGGAATATAGAAGTGTTATGCTGTCATTCAGAATGATTGTGCAACTCAAATAAGATTGGGAATTAAAAAATAAATATTATTCCACAGTAGTGCCTCATGACGTCATACTTTATAAATACATACCAGGAAACACAGATATGCAACTTAGGTTATAAGAAATTTTTCTACAAGACTTGACTATACCAAGATATTGTTAATATAAGAACCACTGAGAGAGCAAGCATGATGCTTGAAACCTTAGGGACAACATTTTTCAATTTTAAAATTTGAGTTCTTTGAAAAAAATAAAATAAGCAGCTCGGGCCTACTTTTTGCCCCAATACCCAAACGCATGCAGCTGTAGCACCATCCTGCCATCCCCCTAGTAACAATTAGCAGAATCCAGTGAGACAAATACAATCTCAGGTGAAGCTAATAAATTATACGGTCATCAAACTTTTGCCAGAATCTGAGCAGACTTGAGTAAGGAAAAGCACAAATGAAGTGCATCATTTTGCTTAACAGTAGGGTGTTACAGTTGATAACAAAGTCAAATACTAAGTTGAGTCATGGTTCCATTATATGTTGTTAAACTTGAATGCCTATTTCTACAAAACCTAATTTGCATAAGCCAGTAATGACATTTTGTTTCCCATGCCTTTAGATATATGTTAACTTTTTTCCTTTCCTTTTGTGCAATAAATTATCATTCATGACTCCTAATGAGATGAGCTTCTCAGTATTCAAGACAATTTATGAACAGCTCAATCTCAGTAACAGCTTTTAACTTCCCTTTTGGCGCTATCATACAAGTATATGCAAGAGGCTAAAACTACATAAATTTATACCAAATAGAAAGAAAACAAGATTGCCCCAAAATGAATTTATAGAGATTGACCAACTGACAAGGTGACAATTTTTCTCTTTTAAGGAGTTGCATTAGGATTAAAAGCTGATAAAGAACAAGGTTACAATCCCCGAAAATTTTTTACGAATATTATTTATAAGCTGTTACTTTAAATTTAAAGAGCTGCCGCTATGTATTCTATATAACAGCAAAAGTTTAAATAACTTATCCAGCTAATTTAAAATTCACAACCATTCTAAAGCAATTAAACTTACCTGCAGCACTTTCTTGAAGAAGGGACTCATCAGTTTTGCGAAAACCTAATTCACAATAAAATGAAAGCATTTTATAATCAATAAGAAAGAAGATGAATAAAGTAGAAAAACAATAAAATAATTCCACTTGGCAAAACAACAGAGAGAGAGAGAGAGCTAATTGGAAAATATGAAACGAATGAATACTTACCTTTAAGTATTGCTCTCTTAGCAACCTTTAGATCTAACAGCAACCTAGTGGTCAAACAAGAAACAAAGTGATTAGATAGCATAAAACTATTGGAAGTAGAGCGCAATAAAAGGTGAAATAGATCAATTTATTTTATGAAACAAAAGAAGGTCTGACGATCAAATATTAGCAAAATTAATAAAATAGGACCAGGAAAAGGATGTATTTTCCCATAGTACTTCGAAATATTTTACACTTGTCAACAAACGTCACCATACATCTTATTGCAATACTGATTTTAAAACCAGCTATAGGCACACAGTTACTGGATGACACTTGTAAAGCTCTTAACTTGCCAATTGAACATAAACATCAGCAATATCAGACTGGCCCTCAACCAAAGCTCAGCAAGATCCATAGGCTAAACAATAACCTAATGCTCTAGATTTTTTTAAAAGCAATATTAAGACTTTCTGCATTAATAAACAGTAAAAAGAAATCTCATTTCCAGACTCCATACCAACTGAGTAAACCTTCTAAAGGAAAACAAATGGCTATACCGTCTAGTCCACCCTCATAACCTCATTTGAATTAAAAAAAAAAAACATTTTTCTTATGTCTTGCTGTTTCAATGTCACCAAAAAAAAAAAAGATAAACACATTTAGCTTTCCATAAATTATTGGGTCTATCGAATATGCTGCATGGTTATCCTTATGGGCTCACACATATGGTCTTAATGAGGATGTAAATAGAGAACACCTAAACAGATTAACAAAGAATGAATTAACTAATATATCATTGTGTATCTATAACCTAAGCGCCAGAAAGGTTTATTTGTGCATGAAAATAGACCTAGCAAACACACCAACTCACGTGGTAATCCTTTTGAAAGAACATTTTCATGCAGATGCTTTTGCGCATATTCTGCAGCCAAGCGGCCCCCATGTCCATCATAGATTGCAAAGTGTGCACATCTGAAAACCAAGCACCGGGGGTTACCAAGAGAAGCTAGATAAACTTAAGAAGCATCAAGCATGTGCTCAAATTAGATGAAATAATGAAACAAATTTTGAACCATGCAGCCCTCCTAGAAACATGTTGATATATGATTACACATTCGAAAATATTGCCCAGCAACAGAATAATACCGAAATCTGATCCCGCTAAGAAACATTTAATGCATAAAACTGGTCCGTTGGTCACCTAATAACTTCAACTATACACTGACTAGGACTGAAATTATGTTAAGTACTTTACTATTCAGTACGAGAAAATGAGATACTTCATTTCTTACAGATTGCACTTAAACCAATAAACGACGGGTGATAACGCTTTTATATCCCAAAATATAAAACCACTAATGGCCCTCGCTTGCCGGCAGTCCTGAACTTTTTGAAGCTATTATCCTATGCAACCGGAAATATTTTAGCAATATCATTCAACGTAACAAGAACAAAATAAGAACCTCAGTTTTCCCGGGTGATCTAAACTGGCGTCGAAAAGCACTATCCAGGCATCTTCCATTGTGTGCCTAGGCCCCTTATCCTCAGCCGCGTCCGCCTCAATCTCGAAGTTATTAGGTGACCATGTGTTTGCCATAATTTATTTTTAGGCACATAATTTATTTTTCATTACATATCAAACTACCGTGTCAAAAAATCTTCCATTCTCTTCCATTCCTTTCCTTTTCCATCGTTTCCTTAAATCAAACGGGCCTGAGACTTCCTTGGTAATGTAAAGAAATCTTGTATTTAAGATATGAGGAACTAATTAAGTTATCTCAAGACTTTATAATTTATATGACATTAAACACCTCAATTATAACTTTTTTTTTTATACAAACGGAAGTCGTGAATTCAAACTTTACGTGCAAGGTATAATAAATCTTAAGATTCTTACTTCACTGAATTATTCAAATAGCCTCAAAATTTTATACTTCTCGAGACCCCATAAAAGTCGTTAAATATTAAAAAATTGTTCAATGGTTCCGATCATTCTAATCTCCTAAGCATTTTGAACAATGATACAAATTTGTTAAAATTCAGTATTTTTCTAATCACTCTTTGTGTAAAGTTGATCTATTTTTTTCCGACGAAAGATTTCTATTATTATTGGAAACATAGAATTAGTGACAACAAGAGTTAACAATCAAGGTACTAGCAAAGTAACAGGTGTCCTGGTTCCATTTCAATCCCTGTTAAATCATCTTTCAAAATCCTTAAGAACTAAGGTGGTGGTTTGGTCATTCAGTCGTTTGAGTAAAGAAGTCTTGGTGTGTATTTGGAAACTCCGTTGCGAGAAAAAAGTTCTATTAAGAGAAATGAGTTTACGGATTTTTAAATGGTTTTTATGGATTTCGATATGGTTTTTATGAATTTTGATATAGTTTTATTTCGATTTGTGTATATCGTTGGGGAAATGAAGTTCCCAAGCATACTCTTAATCGTTTGATCAACAACTAAGTTTGTTTCTCTCGTAACATACTTAAAAGTGTAGTTTCTTCTTAATTTCCTTGTAGCTTGATGTTCTCCAAAATGACATCATATGGCGATTTGCCTGCTTCCATAAACCATTTGATTAGAATGTCAGCCTCGAAAATCACATCCTTTAGCTAGTTTTCCACAGCATATATAATCACTTCTATCAACTATAAGGTATAATTTCCTTCATATATAAAATATATCACTCTTAAAAAAATAGGGTAAAGGTTCAAAAATACTCTTTATCTTTTACGAAAAGAGCTATCAGCAACATAAACAAAAGTTGAATTAAAAATAGCCACAGTCATTTAAAAAAGACTCTAAAATGTCATGATCATTAATTTATTGGATGTTGATTGTGTTACAAAGTTTGACCTAGTATGTTGATGTGATTGGTGATGCGGCGATGAGAATTTGAAAACTTTGATCCAATGAGCTGACCTGCCAAAAACTTGGACTTTGTCATTGTCGTCTTCTTGTCATCCTGTTAAAATTTGTTGCTTCAAAAGACGTACTTGAAAAGTTAGCAAGGAGAAATCTTCCATCTTTTTCTCTAGAAGAGTGCCCTCCAGCATGAGAAGAAAAATTCAGAAAATTTCAGGCATGAAAGTCTCATATGAAATATGGAGATATCTAGGTTTCCCTCTTTCTAGGAAAAGAAGATCTACTGAGAGGTTTCAATACATTATTGATAAACTCAAAGCCAAATTATCAGCTTGGAAAGCAAATTGTCTCTCAGTTGCAGGTAGAATCACTCTTTCCAAATCGGTCCTAAGCTCTTGCCCTTTCTTCTCTATGCAAGCGGCTAAGGTGCCTTTGTCGATTTGCAATGAAGTTGAAAGAATTCAACGTAATTTTATATGGGGTTCTGATAACAGGAGAGGTTTTCATCCTATTCGATGGGAGATTATCACTCTTCCTAAAATGCATAGAGGTCTTGGATTTAGGAAGTTGCATTCCATGAATCATACCTTCGGGGCTAAGTTGGCTTGGAACCTTATACAAGGTCCTAATGACTTATGAGCTGAAGTTTTACAATGCTTAGAAGTGATCAAAATCTTTTGAATGTGCAGTCAGGAGATTCCAGCTTATGGCGTTTCATTTGTGCCTAAAAGAGCATGGTTGAGAATGGTACTAAATGGCTGGTGAAGGATGGGAATATGGTGAAATTTTTTTCTAATCAATGGTTAATTCCCAGGATGGCTATTATAGATATGTGCTCTAGACCTTTATCTCAGGAAGAGAAAAACTCCATAATGGATGACTGGATTAGTAACGGTACTTGGGACTATCATCACTTGGAAAACCTAGTTAGTAGTGAGGTGATCTTCAACTTATCCACCTTGATACCTCCAAGACCTTATGCCAGGAATGATATTATGATATGGGGTCATACTCCTTTTGGAAGTTTCACTGTTAAAAGTGCTTATTTCGTCATTGAGCTTGAGCCATCAAATATGTACAACCCCATGTATAAACACATTTGGAAGTGGAAAGGAGCGGAAAGAATAAGAATTTTTCTTTGGAATGTCTTCCACAATAAACTTCCTACCAATGCCTGGAGGAGTTCTTGGTCTTCTGTTCCTCTGTTATGCTCCGTTTGTAATGAGGAAGAGGAGAATGTTTTACATGTGCTCCAGGATTGCCGATATATAAGAGATATGATCTAGAGCTGTTGAATCATTTCATATTGCAAGCTTCTTTTAATGTTCCTTGCGGGATTGGATTGCAATGAATCTGAAAAGGGACTTGAGTATAGGTTCTACTGGTAACCAAGACCTTTTTTGGGGAGTGTCATGTTGGCTCTTATGGACATGGAGGAACAATGATATCTTTAATGATCATTTCTTCAAACCTATTAATCCATATGACACGATCATTGCTTCTTGGAAATCCTTTGTTCAAGTTGATGACATTTTACAGCTTCAACCTGATACTTTCCGCGGTCAAACTCATCAGTGGAGACCTCCTGATAGAGGATGGGTTAAAGTGAATGTTGATAGAGCGGTGGCCCGATCCTCCATGAGGGCAGGATGCGGAGGTGTCATTAGAGATCACTCTGGTATTTGGATTAAGGGGTTCACTAAAAAACTTTGGCTAAGTGAATCTCATAAAGCTGAGTAATAGGCTATTTACAAAGGCCTTCTGGAAGCTTCTAACTGCGGATTTCGGAATATTATTATCGAATCAGATGTCAAATTACTGGTGAACATGCTTAATTTAAATGGTGATTCTACTAATAATGATTTATTATTTGCATATATTAAAGAACTCATAGGTAGTGACCGAAGTGCAATCATCCAATATGCGCCAAGGAAGCAGAATGATTGGCTAATGCTCTAGCTAAGGAGGCTATCTCTACTTCTAGAAATTACTACTCATGCCAACACCATCTCTGGGAGTTGTGTGAATAATTTTTTGGGATTCTCTCCCCATTTTGTGTAGCTCCTTCTTGTTCTTGAGCTTTTAGCTCTCTTTATGTATAAAAAAAAGACACACTTCAAAAAAAATATAAGGAAAAAAATTAGCCTTTTCTTAGAGACTAAAAATTCGTAAGAATCAGTTGGTTCTAGACTTGAGTTAATTCTTGTAAGAGTATTAGCAAATCATCAATCTTTATCTTTGAAAAAAAAAACTTCAAGCTGCAATATTAAATTGAATACTTCATCACTTGAGATTAATAAATGGATGTAAAAAGCTATCGTCTTACACAGAAAATGAAGGAACCCGGGAGATAGTCACAGATCATCTCAGTTATTAATACTATAATCAAAAACTAACTTTTGAGCATTTCCAATTATTGCAAGAAAACCAGAAGAGCATCAAAACCTTAAACCCCTAACGAAGACTCAGATCGATTATTCTCGTCATTGATCTTGTTGAGTAACGCAGCAAGGGATGAACGATGCTAAAAAATGTTATTGAATGAATAATTGCATATGAATTACGGAGGGAGTTGTTTTTATGTAGTACAAGAAAATTGGGTCGTTGGGCTTACTGGGCTTAAAGCCTAATGGACTAATTACAAATGTACATAATAGATTATTTTCTACACTCCCCTCAAGTTTAGGGTTATACAAATTAATAAAACTCATAACTTGCTTCAAATTTCATTTGTGTACCTTTTTCTATTGCTATTGGGTACTTTTCCCTTAATTCAATCAAGTACCACAGCTATTGTTGATGTGCATTTCTTGTGTTCTTGTGGTAATGAGTGTATTCAAGGGTGGATCCTCTTCTCCCCTGCCTCTGCATCCTTTGTTGCCGTGCCTTTCTTGTGGCAATAAGTGCATTCAAGGATGGATCATCTTCTCCTTTTGCCTCTGCAACCTTTTTTTATATGCCTTCTGGCATGTCATACATGATAACTCCCAGAGCCTGAGCTGATTCAAAAGCTTATGTTGCCTTTTTTTTCTGCCTTTGAAAGTTGAACTTCAGTGTCTTCAATGGGAATTCTGGCAACTCTTAGAATCCGACACCAAGAAGCCTCAACCAATGTAGCTCTTTTAGCTTCCATTGCCTTGCCCGCCGCTTGTTTTGCTGCCATTTTCTCTTTGAGTACTTTTGTATAATGTGGATTAGAACTTCCTAGAGTCTGATCGAATGTCAAATTCATACCAGCTACTTCCTCCTTGCTCTATTTATTCTTCGTAATCTTGGAATCGGCGGAGACGAAGTCACTAGAATCTTTGAGTTTTCACCATTGAAACTCTACTACTCCATGGCCCGTTGCCTTGATGATTCACTTCATGTGTTTTTGCAAGAACTTTCTGTGGAAGTCATTCCTAATGGTGTCATTGATGAATCGCTTGGCTATCTTAGTTTCACCTCTTGCTTGGTTCTTGAGCACAACATCGTCATCCCACCTCTTTTTCACATTAAAAGATGTTGGGTTATTTAGCAATGGGTTCCTACGGAGAAGCTGTGCCTCCTTTACTTTAAGCTCTTCCTCTCTTTGTTATCGGTCATTGCGCAGCTTTTCATCTGCTCTTTCCTTCTTTATTTGTTCAAGCTTAGCCAAAAGAGCTTCAGTGTTATCCTCATTCTCGTCATCTTCATCACTCTTGTCATCAATGTCAAAATTATCTGCATCCTGAAGTTTCCCATCAATGGCACTTAGATCTTCCAAAATCATGTGAATTAATGGATTATTTTATGTGGAATTGCAGCGGCGTTCTTGCATTTAAATAAAGAAAAGTTATTGAAGATCCAGAAATCACCAAAATCACAACCTTCAATAACTTTTAAGCTTTGATAGAGATCACCATGCTTAAATCCCCGCCATCTCCTTAAACTGCTTCTCACCTTTTTCTCTTTACATGTTTCCCTCTCTCCTCTTCTTGCCAGTGCAACAAATTTTTTTTTCCCCATGAAAGACGAAATGTCAGTGGGGTTGCCCTCTACCTCTTAAAGAAACGAAGAATCCCTCTGCCTCTTATACTGGGATGCCCTCATTCCCGTAGGCCACACAAGGACAATTCTTTTTATATTTGTCTTTGCACTTGCACATCACTGACGAATTGGAAACATCGTCGTCTTCTTTCTACGGCTTGTTTTTTTGTCACAAACTTCCTCTGATAAATCTTGTTATGGATCTAATCTTTTGTTGAGAATTATGACCATCATGAACCTTGGTGATTTTCTTGAAGCTTCTAGTTGTTTATATTCAAGAAGCAAGCGATCGATGCCAATCGAGAACAAATTCAATGTGTCTGCAGCACGACAATCTTTGAAGCTGCAATGGCGCTGATAGGAATGGGACGGGGCACAACCAAGAATCAATGATGAAGATTAGGAATCAAGAACCTTAGGGCAAGCCAACGACGCCCTTTGTTGATGATGGCAAGAAGGTGGAAGCTAGTTGAAGCAAGAAGGACCACTGGATAGAATTGGTGCAATAAACAGCCTGTTCATGGTACGGGGTAACGCAGCAGGGGATGAATGATGCTGAGAAAAATGTTATTGAATGAATAGTTGCATATGAATTACAAAAGGAGTTGTTTTTATGTAGTACAAGCGAATTGGTTCCTTGGGCTTAAGGCCTAATGGACTAATTACAACTATATATAATATAATATTTTTTTACAGATTTACACAGCCTCATGACCAGCCATTGGCGGCAACCCCCACATCTTAGCCACCACCTATTTTCATCCATACTCACCCGTCACGTGCTTTGGCATCAGATCCAGTCATAGCTCAGGCCACAACGGCTTTAGCTCCAATAATGCTCTTGAAACAACAACCTGATCTCACAAAAGAAGTATGGTATTACGACTCTAAAAATTGGGAAATCAAGGAGAAGGGAAGAATAATGTGTTTGTGAACAAGAATAATGTTGATAATAAAGGTAATAAGTTAACAGAATTCAGGAGAAATCAATTACCATGGCATTTTAGGGCCTCTTTTAAATGATTGCAGGTATTTTCACACTTAATTTTTGTTTATGATGCTGACAGCTCTCTTTGAAAAATAAATGGTATTTTTAAACTTTTTCCCAAAAATAAAAAGTATCATATATATTTATAAGTACTTTTACACTTTTGAAAAGTAAATGGACACACCTTTGCTAAAGGGCTAGGGTGCATTTTACCTCAAAAAGTTTTTGTTAAGAAGCAACGTTACCCTTGGAGTTTTTTTAAGTGACAATGTCACCCTTAATGTTTTCAAATCATTCAATTTTACCTCTACAATTATTCAAGTTAACTTTAACTATTATTTAACAGAATATGTTGAGTTGATATGTTCACATGCCTTTCCTATCATTTTTATTATGGTGCAAATGTGTTTCAAAAAGTTTCCACACAAAAGTAATGTTTTTCAAATCATAGAAATGTCATCGTGATTATTATCTATATTAAGTTTGACAATTGGTTAATAAAATATATTAGGTTTGTAGTATGACCAATGTTGAAGAAGAAGAAGGGCGTAGATGGAGGAGGAACTCATGTTCACGCAAAAAGTAATGAAGAGAACGATTTAATTACTGGATGCAAGACATACTTAGAAACTTGTCAAGAACAAATTTGCTGGAAACCCTCCACTGTCACCACCATTGAGTAGCGACCCTGAAATAAATGGTACCTCTTCCATTTTTTTTTTACCGCAAAAGACACTTTTAACGTATTTGGTTAATTTACGGTTAAATTTAACTTAAACAACAGTTGAGATAAAATTGTTGAATCTGAAAACTTTCGGTGTAACGTTGCTTTTTAAAGAAACTGAGCAAAAAAATTTAGGATACATTTATATATTTCTGCCTCGTTAAAAGCTCATGATTTTTGCACCTTTTTTTTTTATACAAATTTTTGCACCTTGACCTTTTAGTAAACTTGTTTTTATCGATTTTAAAAATTCCAACTTCAAGACCTTTTTTTGCGTAGGCCCATTGTCCAGTTTCAGAGCGCTGCGCATCATCAGCCGTTGGCGCGTAACAGCACGCTCTCTGAAAGCGCGTCGATAACAGATTCGTGTGACAGTTTTATTTTTTTTTTTGAGCAAACGTGTGTACACATTCATCCAAACACTTTTGTATCACAAAATTGAGCTTTGCCGAAGCCAACAGGACAACCGGCTTCACCAAAACCCTAAACTACGATATAACCGAAAGCAGATTGCCCGCGTAAGATGAGAACAGTCTAATTTTCTCTCAAACTGTCCACCTTTGTCGATCATATGAAGAATAATTAATTCACCGCTTCCGGCCTCCAAAATGTCGCTCCACGTCGGAGCTACCGACCGCCGGGAAGCTGCCTCGCCGGCAGCCGGGAATGCCGTCTCTGGTGGTGGAAATGGAGTCCTCGCAAACGACTCTAGCAGGTCGGCGACGATAATTTCAAGCCAGCGGCTGCGGTTGAATCCGAACAAGGACCACAAGCCAGATATTTACGAGGGCTTGCAGTTGGAATTCAGTCCTTCGATTTTTAGCTCGCTGGAGAGGTATATGCCTCCTAGCATGCT
>JANTPZ010090750.1:0-22580 GCA_025593235.1 Vachellia pachyceras | reverse complement strand
TGGAATCTTTTTTTCTACTGATGAATGAAAATCTTTCTGGGTTGGTTTGTTTCTGAATTTGCGCTCTGTTTTTCTCCCCCTTCCTTGGTTTGGTCGAGTGAGGATTTTCTTTTTTCCTTGGCAAAACAGAATTTAGGTTCCCAATGTGATGAATTTTTTTCTGCACACGGATCCTTTGTGAGAATTGATTTGTGTGACCCGCCATAAGAAAGGATGATATCAAATTGTATGGACTTTAATGGATTTTCACGGAACTTGGGTTGGAGGAGAAGTTTGGGTTGATAACTATTTACTCTCCCGGAAATAAACAAAAAGTATAACTAATTCAACAATATAAATATATAATATTGATAGGAGATAAACATTGAATGTTATTGAAGGAATTGGAAAAGTCTAGAAGGTTTCGTACATGATAAATCAAGGTCAAAAAAAAAAAAAAGAAGGCACGACAAATATGAGCAAGTAATATCCAGCTTCTTCTGACAGTGGGTGTATTTGGAATTCTGGGAGGAAGGGGTTTTATAGATTTCGAAAAAAATTTACGGATTTTAAAATAATTTTATTTTGATTTGTATGCATTAAACCTTTACAGTTTTTATTATATTATTTGTTATAGAGATGTTTAAACCGGTTCAAATGAGGATCCAGCTTGTGATTTGGGGTTTTTAGAAGAGTTGGATATCAAAGGGTCAGTCCTCAGCAGGGTCATGTGTTTAAACGTAAATTTCTTTTACTTAATAATTTTAAATTTCTTAACTTATCTTCTAGTATTTTTAATATTTTATAACTTACTCTATTCAAATATATATTATGTTTTTTAATTTGCTTGAGTCATTGTACTTTTTAAGCATATATAGGGGAAATGATATTTACTTTGTTAAGTAATTTCTTATTGCATTCACATTTTTTTACTCATTTTCAAAGATATTTTATTTGGTTCTTAATAGTTTTGTAAATAAATTTTCCCTTCTATAACTTGGATAAGATCATTTTTTATTGATATACGATAAACAAAGAGAGCAATTCTTCAATTATATTTGAAGATGTGTCAGTATCATGCAATCTATTTAAAAGAAGAGCAAATAATAAACACATTCTTAATCACGTTACACACAAGTGGATATAAAACTTCTTTTACATATTTATTTTTAGAATTTGTAAAATCGTTTTTTCAACGGATTTTCAAACAAGTATTATTGAACAATAAAAAGTATGAAAGGTTTTGTTTTAAGCAAACAACTGCATATTCTATTTATGATAAAAGATAAACTCTTTAATTATTTGATAATATTTATGGAGAAATAGGGATGAATCTCTCGTTGTCAAATTAATGGGAGAATGAAACTTGCATAATATGAAAGGCCGGTTACATTTCATAACATGTAAGTTTAATTGCATATCTTTAAAGATTAGTTATACAATGTGAAAGATTAATTATATGAAAATTTAGTTACATAGAATTTTTTAAAAATGTAATTGCAACTCACCTTCTATGGTTAATAGGGATCATCACTTAAATTTTATAATAAATTTAATGTTTTGACCTGTTTTTTTGTTATTATCTGTGAATTAGTTAAAAGTAGAGAGGGAATGAGAACAATTATAAGGGGTCCTCCACACTCATTGATCATCATCATGACTGATGAGCAATATGAGATTCAGATTCTTGGATTGCTTTTTCATGACTTCAATCACTTCATGGCATAAAAAACTTCTATAACTTCATGACATAAAAAAGAGCGATAATAAATATATACATATATAGATATATATATATATAAGGCTCTACCACCATCAAGCCCTTTATTTTATTGATTATGAGAAGGTTGGTTTTCATTTGAATGAATTGAAGATGTTATGAAGGTGTAGATATTTATTTCGTTGATGGTTTTTTTGATTAAATTAACTCTTCCCAAGCATAACACGGGATTACCTTTTGGCTTATTTAATAAGAAATTAGCATTATGCATTTCCAAGCTTGATATGGTATGTGATGAATCATATCAAACTTTTGCTTTTCTGCCTTTTTGCTCTTGCAGTGAATGCTGTTGTCAAGTTTTCTTGACTTATCTAACAGTACTTCTTATGTTTCAACATCTTTTTAAATGGATATACATATTTTTAACTCAGCATAGTTGGGGGTTTTTCTAGTAAGTTCATCAATATAAATTTCACTAGAGTACACAGAATTACACGCTCACAAAGTTACAAGTAATATGGCTGAATTTGAAACAAAATATGTGTTTGATCTAATGGAAGAAACTGGTTCCTCATTCTTACAACATGATGAATCAAGATTTAAATTCTCATTATGAGGTGACTATATATAGTATTAGATAGTGACTCTAACAGATCCTTAGTTACTGAGTTTGGAACCTATATAAATGGACTAAGTCTCTTCTTACAGGGTTGAAAAACACAAATAATTGTCACGAGAGGAAGTATAGCTCATAATTGATCTTATTTGTTCCTCAAGATTCAGTGAGAGGTAGCAGATACAACAACATTTTATTCACAAATCTTGGGTTGATACAAGTATTGATGAATCCTTAATTTTGAGATTCCTCTTATCAGGTTGTAAAAGAAGAAGATGGAAGGAACAAGAGAAAATAATAAAAGAATAGTCTGACTATGAACCTAAATAATAAACTAGTTTGGTTTTTGCAGGACTTTGTGTATGCTTGAGATATATAAAAAAGAATGAAAGAATCAAAGTACAGCAAATTTTCCCAGGTTTGTCTCAATTAAGCTAGCTGGATAATGTGCAAGGCTTCAAGAACCAGAACACGTCCAAAGCTCTTGCTTCTTTTCCATCAGTTACTATAGGCATGTCTCGACTATTGTTCTCAGCAAATTCATCCTTCTTTTGCCCAACTTCCTGAAGAATTCCTCTCTCCTGCAAGATTTTTTCCAGATCAGTAATAACTTCTTGTTTTTTTTTCCATATTCAGATCAGTAATAACATTAGTTACAGAACATCTGCAGCTTGGAAAAGAAAGCATGTGGTGCTTGTACTAGCATGTAATATATGTGAAAGAAGCTAGTGAAAAACATGATGGTAACAAAACAGATAGTTGGCCAAAAAAAGAAAAAAAAAAGAAAATTAATAAGGACAGCTTCCAATCTGACGGGGGAAATGAAATCCATGTGGACAAAACTGACGTAGTTCAGGTGTTTGCTATCAAGTTCTTCATTTACATTTTTGACATGCGACTCTGACTTAGAAAATTTGTTTAGATGTTATGTTTTTTTTAATAAAAGAACCAAACAAGGGATCTGTAAAACAAAAGCACATACGCTTTTACTAATCTTAATCACCTGAAATCAAACCCTTGAAGAACAAAATAGGACCTCAAACCATACAACGATCCATGGAGGCAAGCGGGACTGAAATATCATATCATCATCCAATTTTAGGGTCAACTGGAGATGACTTATCAACTAGTAAAGAGCCTTCAGAACCTAATCTTACATCAAAACTTTTTGGAACTTGCATTCCATCTTAAACAAAGACCTAAGTTATGGTGTCAATGGTAATATTCCAATTTATCATCAAAAAGTTTTATCTTGACTGTTTATTATCATTCTGAATAGTAATAAAAAGGCAGTTAGCTACACACCATTAATCTGGATTTGGAAGCCTTTGAAGGGTTAGTTTTATTTGGATTACGAATATCAGAGAAACACTGAGGAGATGGAGGGTTTGTGCGAATTTGCAGTAAGTTCTCATCTTTCTTGCGTCTCACATTCTCCAAGTCCAGCAGAATCGGCATATTCTCGGTCTCATCCCCTCTTCTGCAGAATAGAATAATAAACATTATCAACAGAATATAATAACTTGTAATAGTTTACAGTCACAATCTTATGACTCATGCATTAAAAACAATTCTATCTGTTTTGCTCGATTGAAGAAAAGTATTTGAACTCCATCCGTGATGATTGTAATCACTAATGCGCACTAATGAAATAATTCTTATCCCCCTGATCAGATCACAGTATATGCTTTAGGAAGTAGCAACTACCGGAAACTATCGAGAATTTTGCAGTAAATGTACTAATCTAAAAGACATGGACAAACCTGAACAAAGTTTTTCAATGGAAGGAAATCACTAAATGCAAAGTTGAAAAATAATTAAGATTAGCAAGTGATGATGATGCTAATTATCTTTATTAAGGGTCAATATTTAATAGATACCAACTAAACCTAAGGATATAGATAGAGGAAGATGACACCATAGAGCATTTTGCAGTCACTGTACTAAGCTAGAAAGCATGGACATACTGACTACTGTTTTCCTCTGGAAGTAGATCACTAAGGGAAAGATTAAAACGCTAAGATTTATAAGTGATGCATATGCCACATTTCTGTGTTAGTGTCAATGTATTTAGCAGCCACTATCCTAAACTAAAACGCAACCACAAACCTGAATAGCTTTTTTCATGGAAATTGATGACTAAATGTGAAAGGTTGAAAGAGTTGAGATTTATATGTGATGCAAAGCCAACGTATGCATTTTGATACAGAAGGAGATTAAGCTTACTTCTTTATCTGCAGCTTCGGTTTATTGCTGCTTTCCTCAGGTTTTCTTGTCACTTCAAGCAACGGCTGCCTTTCTTTCTCTTCCTTAACTGACTGTTCCAAAGGCTGAACATGTGGAGGCTCACTCTTTGCTATTTGATTCTCCTCAACCTGTACACTTTTCACCTCACTCTTATTATTTTCATCATTATCTCTCTCTCTAGCTCTTGTCGCCAATTTCTTCAGTTCATTACAGAATTCTGTGATTTGGCTCAAGATAGGCCGCCCTGGAAACAAATTCTTCGCTGAGAGTGTGGATCTCAGTGAAGGCACCTTGTTTTGCTGCGATGTGTCGTCATCAATGGGTTTCTTTTTCTCTTCCCTTGACTTGATTGATGCCTTCATCGATTTGACTGGATTACTTGGTGGGGTCACCGGGTTTGGGTTTTGATTCTCACTGTCGTGGTTGAATTTGAGTTTATTACCATCAGGGGAAGCCGAAGATAGGGTGGGCACCCTTCTCTTTAACCTCTGATCCCTATATACCAAGATCCAACACATGGAAAGTTAGTCACTGAAATTCTATATTCTATAATAAACAGAACTTACAACAGCATTAAAAGGAAACAAAACGGATCTTCGTAAGTACCTCCTATTTTGGTCACCCAATGGAAGAATTCCTGGAGAATCACCCGAGCTCAAAAGCTTCCAGAAATTAAAAAAAATGAGCAAGAAGAAAATTAAAAAGAGCATTATATAGAGTATAGACCAGAGATAATAACGGACACCTTAGAAATTCGGCAAAAGGCATTAAAAACATAATTAGCAAGACTTGTATTAATATCCTAGGAGTTCAGCTGATCTAGCTAGCTCAAGGTTGATAAATCTTTAATCTTCTTGAGTTTCTTGACACAAGAGTCTGGAAAACACAAGTATAGAAGATGGAACCTTGGAAGGAGTTGATCTGAGAAAATCGTCCACGGTCTTGGGATGCTTGCAGTCTGTAATGGCCATTACCGAGAACAATTAAAAGAAAACGCAAGATTTAAGAAGAAACCCAGGTGCAAAAAATAATGAAAATGAATCAAAAAAGAGACGCAAATTCTAACCAGGTGTGCAAAACCAGCCCTCGTCGTCCAGGGATTGATCTGGGGCCAAGAAATCGACCCATTTGGGTGCGTTAATGTGCTCATACTTGTCGTCTTCTACAAAGTGCCACTCTAATCTCTTCCAGTCGATCTTCGCAGGTTCCATTACTCACTCACAGAAGGAAGTAAGAAAGTGAAAGAAAAAGGGATCCGAAGGAGACCCAGAAAATGAGGAAGCCGGCTGCCGCAGAGGGCGAAGTTCAGAGAGAGAGAGAGAGAGAGAGAGTGAGGAATGGGAGCGAGGAAGGTGTGTAAATGTAACCGTTATGGGATCGAGGAAGGTGAAGAGTGTGAAAGTAGTGAATGTTGGGGAAATAGGTGTCACTAAATTCTCT
Organism: Vachellia pachyceras; assembly: GCA_025593235.1. Taxonomy (NCBI): domain Eukaryota; kingdom Viridiplantae; phylum Streptophyta; class Magnoliopsida; order Fabales; family Fabaceae; genus Vachellia; species Vachellia pachyceras. The sequence continues at coordinate 16,578 of JANTPZ010090750.1, read as the reverse complement.
GACCGTTGGGAACTTGTTAGTCATTGTCATTGACTTGTTCTTGCTGAGTTCTGGTGCGCACGGATTTATTTTAGGAACGCTGCACTCGGATAGCCATTGCTTTGTGATTGTTTGAAAAAGCTTATTTACTCCCTTAAATACGTTTAACAGTATTTTTCGTAAAATGAAATAATCTTCTTTAAATATTTACCTCAATTTACGTAAAAATATTTCTCTACTATGTTTCGAAACGGACACAGAATCTGATACATACGTTCTTATTTGGCAACAAGGTGTTTGCTTATACCCATAAGCACGTTCAACATTGTTTTAATCTCCTTCACATATTTACCTTAACTTGTGTAAATAAATTCATAAGTACTTCTCCACTATTTTACCAAACGGATCCACTATCTACCTCGTCATAGCGTGGGCAACGAAAGGTTAAATAAAGAAAACTACACATAGACGCGCACCGTGAAGGTAAGTTGGGTAAATAATAAATTTAGTCAAATAAGTTTTACCCAAAAAAATTAGTCAATTGAGATATCGGTAATAAGGTTTAGAAAACATCGTATGATTCGGTTAATTAATAAAAAATAATAATAAATTTATTGGCATAAGCTTTTTCAAGTCTTATTATTTGTATGAAAGGATTTTGTAGTCTAATTAATGTTTTTTGTCTTTGAATGTGATTAACTTTCTTGAACAGTTTACATTTATTGTAAAATTTGTTGTAAAAATATTTATGACGTAAACTTGTAAGAAATTACATTTTTATAAATGAAATTAAGATTTAAGATGTAAAAGTATAATTTTATTCTTATACAACATAAAAAAGCTAAAAAATTTTAATTTAAAATTTATACTGTGAAAGAAAAATAATTTCTCTATGAAAGACAATTTTTGGAAAATCAAATTTGATGAAAATAAAAAGAAAACTAACTTCAGTAAAAGCATAATTACCCAAAGTCATTTTCATCTACAGGGTAATTCCATGCTTAAATTTGGAAAAATGATTTTTTAATACAGTAATTGTTTACGTGACTTGGATCCCATATGCTTATCATAGAACATGTCTCCAAATTCACAGCCATTATAATGGTACTTGAAAATCACGTACTGGTAGTAACATTTTAGATGCAAACAGCCTTCCTTTAGCCAAATGTTGCTCTCTTCCCAAATAGTCCAAAGAGACCCTTTTTTCTCTTAATCTAAGAAAAAAATGTAATGAAGCCAATGAGCAAATGATGCAGTCGATATCTGAGGAATAAAAGGAACACAAGAGGTGGGTTACATATATAACTCAAATTTCATTAACCACCAGAACATGCGACTGACAACTGTTATAGATGTTTCTAGAGAACGCTTATTACATAACATGTAAGCCGCTGTGTTCTTTCTAGTGTTCCTACCTAAGTGTAATGAAATTTCTGATGCAAAAAGGAAAAAAAAGGAGCAAAAAAATTAGGTAGAGAGGGAAGAGGAAAGGGTGGAGAATAATAGAGCAGATAAACCTCCAAATTTTCTTCTGTTCTCAACATCTCAATACTAATTCCTCGAATCCTCGCCAACCACCTCAGTGTTGCAAACTGGGCACTTCTGAAAAGAATGCCACAAAACCAGGTTTAGCTTATGAAAATAGATAAATTAAGCAGAGAGTTTGGGCAGGCAAGCAAAACAAAAACAAACAAGGTATAGTTGTTGAATTTCCCCTTTTTTTCTAAAAAAATAATATTCACAAGTAATGTTTTGATTAAGATAATTCACAGTAAAGCCCCCAGAAGATTCATCCTCGGAAAAGGGTAAACTTTTGTTCTGGCTATCAGAAAAGTGTGCCTTGAAAGAATACATGAATGACTGACCTTGTTAATGCTAAGCCATTTGGAGACACATTCACTATGGTAAACATGCGTGCATGGCAATTTCATTTGTTGGTCACCTCTTTTGTATCTCATCTGACAAATCACACACCTGTTTTTCATAGACTCTGGTCATTACCAAGTACTGATCTTTGGAATCAAAATTAAAAAGGGGGGAAAAAATAAGTTAAAAGTATCATTCTGCTCTCGTAGTTAGATGCCATTGAAATTGAGAGAAATGGAAGTGACTATTGTAAAGTTACTCAAACTTCCATATATTAATCAAACATGTAACCCACAAACATAAGCTCATGTCCAAATAATTTCCTCACTTTCCTTCCAACTTTTGATAGATGAAATTTGCACGAGATATGAAAGTTAAATATTCACATTTTATGTTACTCCCATATTCACCCAGCTTCACAAAGAAGGTAAGATCATTTGGTCCTCTCATTGTCACATTCAGAAAAAGAAGAGAACCAGGAATCTACCTTCTCCCATAATTTTTTCTTTTAAACATGCTTTTAAAATTGTACTTAGAGACTGGAAGCGAACTAATAAGTTCTCTGGAAAGGCCTCTACTTTGAGTTCCAACTGCCTCACCCAAGTCAAGTAATTCCTGCAATATAAATTTAAAAAGATTAAAAAATGTCCATAGGCAAATCACCCAGTTCATCTTCTTTTGTCAAAATGTGAACCAATTTCTCAAAAAAGGAGGTCTTCCCTCTAGCACAAATTTCCTGCATCTTATTGGAAATACCCTGTTACTAAACCCATGTGCATTTTCGTATTGCTTAATACCACCACCATATGAAAGCTGTTTTCACATTAAATAATCATTAACACCTTCATCTTTCATTATATTTCATTTATATGTAGAGCCAACTTTGTAAACTGCTAAAGATACATAATCCTCTTGATTGAGAACTTTGGGGCCTTAATGCCCGAAACTTCTCATGCTATTTGCAACATGCCATCTAATTGCACCACAAAAAATTGGACATAATTGAACAGCTGAAAAGAAAGCTTGTGCAAAAAAAAAAAATTAAAACAAAAAATTGAAGCCATATAAACGTACAAATACTTGAACCACACCTCATAAGACATATTATCGGGATCAATACTGTCTTCCTGCCATACAATCTGCAAGCAATGCACAAAAAGGGTTAGACACTTGTTTCAAAATCAAAAGTTAGATCCAGTTTTTGTTTGTTAGGTTACAAGTTGAAAACTGCATAAAGCAGTAATGGTGAAATTAAGAGCTTGAACTACTAAACTACAACCCTATCTCTATCTTATTTCTGATAAACAAAATCAAAGTTTCAGGATCTTATAGTGCATTAGAAAGCATACTGTACTCAGTAAAATAAAAATCAGTATAAAGAATTCCTACATCATATTCATGAGATTATTTTCATTTTATTTATAAACATCACAAATCTGTTGAATCATCTTGACAACACCTAGCTTTTATAACCTAAAAACACAAATTTGTAAGAGGAAAATTAAGTAGATAGTGCATCTTGAACATAATATCACAGTGCCTTTTGTTGCTAAAAAATCTACAGGAGAGGAGTAAGCAAAGACATAGAAGAAAAGGAAAATGATTTAGAAATAAGAATCACAGTGAGAAGTAAAAATTCTGTCATGTAGAATCATTTAAAAATGTTGTAAATGTCTGTTAATAGTGAGAGGTCAAATTAAGGAATAATAAGTGAAAGGCCACACGCTAATATCTGCTTTATCATGATCTACCGATTTATTGGAAATTTGGAAGTATGCTTTACGAGTAATGCAGAGGAATAAGACTTAATAACTCCGTGCATTGTATGGTTATATGGAATTGTTTGACAAATCAACTAAACGAACATTAAACTCATACAAAATAAATTGGGAGAATTCAATCCTTTTAGTTTTATTTATAAGTAATATTCTCTTACGTAGGATTTGTTCTATATAACTAATAATTTGGTTTTTTTAAAAAAAATTAATGCATTTTATATTTTGGCCTCCAATTCATTATACGTCTCTCTCATATTTTGGCCTTTGATGAGTGACATGGTAATTGCCCCTAATTTTCTTGTCCATAGTTGCACAGGAAGTAATCCTATCATCAATATCGCCACCCACCTGACTGCCACATGATGATGGCTCAGAAAAGGAGGAGGATGGTGATGAGACCAGAGGGAGATCAAGCCACAAAAGCAACATTGGTTTTTGAAGAGGGGAGCATGACATCAAGCAAGAAATCGTGAGATTTAAGCAAGAAGAAAAGCAATTGCAGAGATTAACCCTATGCTTGGATAGAGAGAAAATGGGAGAGGAAAGAAAACTTGGAGAGAAAATGAGGGAAGAAATGAGTTTTCCCCTGCTTGGATACGAGAGAAAAAGAGGGAGGAAGGAAAAGTTGAAGAGAAAATGGGGTGTGGGTCCCACCACATTTTCTCCCCAACTTTTCTCTCCACACATTAAGAGAAAATGAAGAGAAAACTCTTTTTCTTTATCTACCCACATGCTCTTTTATTACTTTTTCATCATAACTAATTAAGTTTAATATATAACTTTTTTTAAAATTCTTACTATGACTTTCTTTTTTAAAAAGCAATAAAATTTCAGATATATTCTAATATCTAATTTATTTTTTAATCGCTTACTAAAACCTCACAACCTTAAAAAATATGATATATTCTTCTCTAAGTTATTTTGTTTTGAAATATAATAATATGAAAAGGTATCTTTACTAAATAATTTGATTTTAAATTATTTAATGATATTAATTTTAATATAATTTTTTATTATCATATTTAATTTGATATTATACTTTATATATTTTAAGGATACTTTACTTGTTTCTATTTATTAAAATATTTTTATTTAATGATATTTTAGTCATTCAACCATTTGCTCATTTTCTTTCCTCTCTGTTTTCTCTCACCCATCCAAGCAGGATAAGTGATAATATTTTCTCTCCACTTTTCTCTTCTCTCCATTTTCTCTCCTCTCAACTTTTCTTCCCATCCAAGCGGAGCATAAAGCAGGAAAGCAACAAGAAGGGTGGAGGAAAAAGCGGAGAGATGAGTGTAGGATGGGAGGAAGGATGAGGAGAGGGAACGTACGAGAGAGGGAGCAACAGGATGCCTCATAAAACCATATCGTTTAGCCATAAAAATTTTTTTAAAAAATTCAGATTTTAAATTTCTTTCAGATTACATATTTAAATTTAAAATTTAAAAAAATATTTTGGCTTTAATGATTATGAAGGCATTTGAAATTCGAAATCCACTATCCAAAGAAATAAACCAATCATAATCAAGCAACTACCCAAGTGAACCAATTAAATTTGCCCAAATTAGTCAAAACATAACAAAAGGATATTTTACTATTTTGATAAGTGGTCTTGGAGGCAAATATGATTGGTGCACTTGTGAGAGAGAGAAACTCTACTCTTTTATCTGTTAGATAATGATGAGTAATGATGGCAAAAAAATATTAAAATATATGTTTAGCCCCTTAAGTTTACATTATATTTCAATTTGATCCCTTAAATCTAAAAAATGTATTTTTAGTCCTTTACTGTTAACACCGTTAATTTTATTTAACGGAAAATGGTGATTTAGCAAATTTAAATGGTGATTATGCAATTAAATACTTATAAAATATTGTTAAAATTTAAAATATGAAAAAGTATATTGAATAATCAATATTTAAGTATATTTTCATATCATTTAATTGCAAAATGATGATTGAATTAATATTTTTTGCTAAGTAAAACTAATTGTATTGACAATGAATGATTAAAAGTGAACTTTCAAAAAAGATCAAACTGAAATTTAATGCAAATTTAAAGAACTAAATGTATAATTTACCCTGAAAAAAATTAATTTAAAATACACATAGTAACAATTAGAAAGGAAGTTATCATCCATAAACAACCAATGGAAATGAAAGTACCTTGGAAAATGAAAACTCATTAATGATATACTTAAAAATATATTAATTATTTTAATTAAAGATGCTACGTGTGATTATTACAAGGACCAATCGTTGTTAAGGACTTCATCTACAAGTTTTAGGCATATATATTTGATATTTGATTTGATGATTGATAATAAGGCTTCTTGTTATTGCTGTATGTTGAAGACCTAACTATTGAATAAACAACCGAATCGGATCAGTCGGGTTGACCCGGGAACCGGCAACCCGATCTAAACTCGGATTTTTTTACATAGAGAAAATCGATCATAACCCGGGTGACTTGAGAAAACCGATGGTAACCTAAGTTAGGCTAATTTTCTTTTTTAGTTTTAGTGAAATTATACTGCCTTTAATTAGATTTATTGTTTTATTTTGTTATCAAATTAATAATTTCTTTTATTTTTTGGATTACTAAATTAAATTACCACTACCTATTAGTGATTTTGTTTTAATGCTTCATTATTTCCTTATTTTGTAGCTTTTGAAAGATTTTAGGAATAAACTTATATTCTCAATATTGTATTTTATTATTGGTACAATAAAACAGTTGTGTGAGACAGATATGCATCAAAATATTACGTAGTTAATTTCTTTTTTATTTAAATATTATGATATTAACTTGTTCATAATTAAATATGAGTATTTTTTTATTAAATTATACTATTTTGATATGACCAATCTGACCTATGGGTTAATCCCCGATCTAACCCACTAACTCTTGATCCACTATCTCAACTGGTTCAAAGGCTGCTCCGGTTTTTTTTTTAATAATACTTAAACCATTAGTTCAAGAAGATTACAAGCGAGGAGACCAAAGCTCCGAAGCATTATCACCGCCGACCTCATGTAAATGGCCTAGCGGATGATATAAGACACAAAAATTCCCAGACATATCATGGGCTAGTTTGGCCATGTGATCAGCATCAGTGTTTTCAGGCTGCTCAGGGTTTTAATTCCTTAGAACTAACAGGCTATCCTAGTAAGTCTAGCACATATAGCTCTATAAATATTCTTCTTTTCTGTCAAGACAGTCTTGACCGCATAGTTCAGAGGGGGATGTCAATTCCACTGGTTTGTAAGAAATGAAAGATTTATTAATAAATACTTTATTCGAACAAGTGTGGAGGCTGGATTGATAGCATATGATTTGTGATGGAAGTCTGTAATGCCATGCTCAGCCAACCATTAAATTGTATTATATTTTTCAATTATAGGGTCCCAGTGCTCATACCCTAGAGACAGTAAAATTAAATAAGAAATTACTTACTTGAAGCCCCAAATCAGCCCAATTGACAAGGAAGCTACCTACCTGAGTTCCAGGGGAATCTTGATGATTAGGTCTGCCTGCAAAAGAAAACACAATGAGAAATGTTACAACACAATTTTCATAATATTCAGTCAATTAAATCGCAAACATCTGGAAATCCTCCCCCATATGATCACTAGTTCATGCATATAGTAAAAAAGGAAATTAGAAGTTTGAACCAACATTCTTCTGGAATAGTCTGCATGCCAGCGACTCCATCTCTTATGGACAAAGAGTCTGTTGTGGCAGGCTCCTCGATGGTCATTGTTGAAGGGCTTTCCCACTGTCCCCTGTTGACCTCCATCCTTGGTAAGGGAAGGATACATTCAGGATAACCAAAATAAGATGGACACAAAGGGCCAGACATGTCATATTTATATGGGCTCATACTCATCATCCAGTTGGCACTTTCCTGTTCAATTGAACAAAATAATTCGTATGATGTAACAAAAGAGATACCAATTCAAATGTGAAGACGCACATCAATCCTACGGACAGAAATGTTACTGTGTCACAGTATAGCTTCTGATAAGCATCATCCATATACAAATACACAATAGCAGTTGAACTCAAAGAAGCAACTGTTTCTACTACTATGTCAAACTTTTCGATGATCACTAAACTGTTCAGTAACGGAGAAATACAGAAGAAATTTCCCTCTCATCATAACAATTAGTGCTAATTACAAGACTAGACTTCAATTTAGGAAAAACAAATTCCTGGCTTCCCATGACAAGGCGCTGCTACAGAACAGGAAGAAAGAAGGGGAAAAGAAAATTTTGCGGGAGCGAAATAGAACCATCAGTATATTTTAGGAATAGAAATATTCCTAAACCGAACAATCCTAACTCATTCATGTATCCTAAAATGCCTTAATATTATTCATATCACGAATCCTTATTTTATAGCCTTCTAAGAATCTAAGAGCAATACATAAAACTGATTCAACAGTAGTGTTTTTCATCTCAGTCCTCATCACCCACGTTGGGTATTCATGGCAGCATTTTTTGGGGCCAATTCATTCATGGATAGTATCAAACTAAACCTGCAAGCCAAAACAATTTACATCCAGTATGGCATTCTACAGTGGGCATTGATGGAATTTACTGAAATAGCTCGAGAGGTCTGACAAAGAAGGGGAAGGATATTAGTAAAACCTGATTAGGCCCGAATCCGGGGTGGAGACAATTCGCTGGCACATACGTGATGCCTTCAAAGAAGTCCATGAAGCTTTCGGTAACAGTATAAGGAAAGCCCGTATCTATGTAATGCACCTCCATCGATCTATTATCGTTAATATTGAAACAATACTCTCAAAAGAACTGCGAAAAAAAAAAATAAAAATCACATCATAATCGAACGTTAAATATTGATTTTAAGAAATTAGGAAGCAAATCAACAAATATCGACAAGTTTAAGATAAGAAGAGCACAGTTATATAACTCATCTCCCTTACACGGTCAAACTCTTTTGAATTCAACAGAATGCAGTGCGAGGTAGCTTCAACAATCCTGAAAAGATAGGTTCGACATGTTAGAACCAATCAATGACATTTTCTGACATCCCTGAATTCGGAGATTAAAAAAAAACTGTCAGCATACACATCTTGAGGAAGTACTAATTCTCTCGAACTATCACCAGTCAGTCGAAAGAAAAAGAGTAAATAATCAAACAGAAAATTTCAGTTAAAACTCCTTTTGATTTACAGCAAAAGAAAACCAAAAGTAACAATATCAAAATCCGTGATATGAACCTTCTCTCATATTTAATCTGACGCACATTGTTCCATTTCCAGGGCTTACACAGGTCACACGAGATTCTCACCAACTTTTTTAAAAACTTGCCTCAGATTCATGGCATTCCTACAAAGGTTGACAAGCAAAAGGACAAACTCCACAATACGTTCACACTATGCATTTCCTCAGATTCGACAGTAATAAAATAGAGACCAAAATTTTCACACATGCCTTACCTTCTTCACATTCCGAGCAAAGCGTCACGAGAATCGGAGAATCGAAGGTGAAGAAAAAGGTACAGAGCAACGAATCAGAGAAGTCCTGGAGTGTAAAAACCTCAATCGATGGAATGGAATTGCGAGAATCCAAGCCGAGAGTAGAAGAAGAAAGGAAAGAGTGTGGGCGGTTTTATCGATGAGGGGTGGCTTCACTTGCAGTTTTTTGTTTTGTTTTGCTTTGTCGTGCTTTGGTTTCGGTTTCTTCCAGCTTTTGGCTTCGTTTCTCTCTCATCCAAGTTTCTCTCTCACTATTTTGGTGGCGCTTTATTTCATGCTGAAATTCAGAGACACGCCAGATGAAGAGTAGCTAAACGACGACACTTGGACTTCTTTTAAGATGGCTAGTTGAAATTATTTTCATGGAAATGGAAATCAAAACAAAGTTGAATTTAAAAGTATGTTTATTTTTTTTTTTAATATAAAAATAAGTTTAATTTTAATGCAATTATCCTTCACAATATGATAAATTATGATTCAAAATTTGTTCGTGTCTCTTCCAACAAGATTTTAAATATTGGTTTATTATGTTAAGATAAATTAGTATTTTTGGTTATACATGGTGTTGTTAGATTTTGGCTCCGTTTGGCAAAGCTTCTTAGGAGCCCAAAAGCACGTTTAAAAGTGTTTTTCCGCAAAACGAGATAATATATTTCACATATTTATCTCGACTTGGGTAAAAGTACTTGTCTGCCTCTTTTCCAAACGAGCCCTTCATGTATTTTATTAGGTGGACTTGTATTTTACAAAATTTCATTATTTTTAAATGATGTATAGGATGTTATAAATTTACAAATAATGTGTTTATTTAGGAACTCATTTTTCCCAACGGTGCACGTAAGTCAATACAAAATTATCTCGAAATCTGTATAAAACATCTCGGAATCCATAAAAACCATATTGAAATCTGTAAAACCATCTCGAAATTCATAAAATCACCTCGGAAGCCGTGACTCCTTTCTTCTAATGCAATTTCCAAACACACACACAATAAGAAATCCAAAATATTTATATTATAATACAAATATATTTTAGCTGAGAGAATTCAAGTTCTTAATTACATTTTTGTGGGTTTTTAATGCTAAAAATAGAAGGGCTTAAATTAGAAGGAGCAGCAGGCAAAGGCAAGTGGGCAATTATATATATATATATATTAGATATCTGTAAAGACCAGTCACATTGATGAAGAGACTAGACAGATTTTCTTTACCTGACTTGTAAAATCAACAAGCTTGTCCTTAAAAACAGGTCAAAGATTTGCCACCTGATTACCAACTAATATATTGTATTTTATGGTTTATTAATAAATTCTATTAACAAATTTGTACTCCTGTTCAATGATTTTTTTAAAAAAATATTATTTTATGCATATTTTGGAAGCTTTTATGTCTATTTAATTGTTACATAACACAATCAATCTAAAAATGATAAGTATATACATCAAGCGATAATATTTATAAGCATTACTCAGCTCTTTTTTGAATTATTCATATTATATTCCATGTAATACATGAAAAACATGTTAAATTAATATTATTTTATAACAAAGAACTTATGTAACTAATAGAATTGTTAGGTCAATTGCTTCAGTGATTGGATACCATTCCTAAAATAAGGTGGAACATTCAAAGACCAGAGTTTTTATTTAAAATTAATTGTAATTAAATTTAAATTTATCAACAATATCATGTATTAGATAACTATAAAAATAATTTAATTTAGAATGAATCTTTTCTAATTTTATTGAAAAAATGCATAAAGCTTAATTCTTGTTAATGGAAAGGGATTGGTAATAACGATACTAATGTACACTTCAACTATTGCGTGGTTAGTTATGCTTCGCTTTTGACCATTGGCTCTAATAAAAGCAATTTGCTAACTGATTAACCTAATTATCAACCATCATTAGGTGAGACTTTTTCAATCATTGAGCCTTTTTCTTCTTATATCTTAAATAGTAAAATTTTATTTGCTTTAATTATGTTTGAATGGGTAAGTTTTAATTTACTTCTGTTCAAGTCTGGGTTGAAATAATCATTTTCTCCTTTCAGATTCAATTGTCTGATCTGCGCAAATCACGGGCATTATTTCATCAATTTGCAGCTTACCCATGATTTTTATCGGAAGTAATCTTGCTAGAGATATTGCAGGGTATTAAATAACAATATAGATACCTTTCCTAGCGAAAATTCAAACATTGATTTACAAGGGATTATCTACTTCTACTTGATTCAAGTCCTGCTGGTTGAATTTTTACTTTTACTCTTGAATTATAAGATACTTCATCGGATACTAAACATAAGACCGTGTTTATGATGCAATACAGTAGGTATTATTGTTTAGAAAATGCTTACTTATCGAAATGCCAATAAATTGGATCTGTTTGTATTAGTGATAGAAGCTACTTTTTTAACGTGATTTACGATTTACAAAGTAAACATACAATGGAGCTTTGTTTCGAATTGTAAGACGTGTTTTTATAACAATGGTGAATAATGAACGTGTTTTTATAATTTGTTTTTAATGCACGTTTTTCAATTTTTCTCCTAAATAATTACACGTTTCTCTCATATTTTTCCATTCTCATTCTCTCTATAACTCATCATTTTCATAAATAAGGGTATTCATTGCTTATAATTAATTTTAAACGCCAGTTATCCCTCCTATCCACAACATAAATCACTTTAGCTAACTCATCACAAATGATAAATGATAGTTAACTCATTAAATCTATCTTAAATTGAAATAATTTTTCCCAACTTTATTACCCTTGTTAAAAGAGATTTTGGACAAAGAGAAAAATATGATGACTCACATGTAAACATTAATTAAAGGGATATAGGCCAAATTATTCTTCCATAAGTGACTTATCCTGTGAACCGGAGGAAACATAGAATAAAGGATACATATTTGGTGGTTGAAAGTTGTCAAAGAGGTTGGAGTTGGAAGGATAATAGAAGATAGAAGTTGGGCGACCAACATATTTCCCAACTCTTAACATATCATTGAATAGTTTCACTTTGAGATCCCAAAAAGCTGCTCAAGTTTAATTTGAAACCTCACAACAATACCATGACATAGCTCACTTTAATGGTAACTTTTCACAGTTGGGGTTTTTTCATGTTAACGTATCGTTTGTTTATGAAAAGCAAATTTCACATTAAAAAAACCAAGTCACAAGTAGTAAAAATAGGGATTACAAGGAGAGCATATACCAAGATGCTAGAAAGAAGCCACATAAACAGCGTTTTTTGGGAAGTAATTCTTAATCATATTACACACAAGCCAAGCAAAACTCTTTTCACATGTTTACTTCAGAATTCGTAAAATCGTGCTTGCAATGGATTCTCAAACACGGACGACATCTCCATGTATAATGGGACGGAAAGTTTGGACAACCCAGAAACAGAACCTCGTGTAAACTGTTGATAAAACCTACAAAAATAAGAAAAAATAATATATATATATATATAGTTCAAGGCGTGTTTGAAAATATTGTTTTTAAGAGATATTTCGCAATCCTCAGGAGTGATAAGGGAAGCGGCACTCCTATGATTAAATGAACATTTTCTTTAGAGATATATGGATACAAAATTTGTGAAGGTAATAGAACTTAGTATGAAACAAAAGATTTTCGGATCTCTAGAATTCTGTTATTCTTCTTATTGTCTCTCATTTTAGCATATCTTCAAATAAAGTAAAAGCATTATAGATATTGAAGAGATGGTATGAAGTAATGCATCTTGAAGTAACACACCTCAAAAGTCATAACTATATATATATATATATATATTAAATTCATTAAACCTCGATTCATTTACTAATCTGATTAAATTTCTTAATTTATAATTACACAACTTTCCCATATATAAAGAGAAAATTAATAGAGGAACCACTCGATATTCCTTGGTGAAACTATTTCTAAATATATATAAAATCCATGCCTTCGACCACAAATATGCCCAATTGTGATAACTATGAGTTAGCAATGAAGAAATAAATATTATCATTTAAGTTTGCAAAAATTGGAAAATAGTCCTCCTGAAAATTTTATTTGTGATGATCTAGATTAGGGTATTGGTGCTCTCTGTTTATTTTCACCTGTAAACTTTTTTAATGATGGACTGTTTTCCAAGTGTCACTTAAATTTTATATTTAAAAAATTGGTTTTGTTCACCTATTTCAGATTTATTCGTACCAATATATTATGGTTAAACTACTCCCAAACGCAGTTAGCTTCGATTTCATCATTTCAAAAATAAAACAATATATATATATATATATAGTATTTCAAGAATCAAACACTTTATTAAATTCAAATAAATACTGTAATACATGGACAAAAAATTAAAAAAAAATGTGGAAGTAACAAAAAACACTGCACATTCAATTGAATACAAGGAAAAATGACATTTAAATAGCTTTTAAAATTTTTAATTACACTTAAAGGTCACAAAATTTTATTAATTTGAAGGAAAAAACTGTATCTTTAATGAAAGAAAATGTTTAAAAATGCCCCTCCCTGTTTTCATTGGCCATTGTACAAACAAACGATGATGAGGGGCATTTTTGTCCACATAATATAATCTTGGGAAAATTACTAGGAGGGCCATGGAAAAGCAAGATCACCAAAAAAAAATCCTATAAATAATACCGTAAACACGTTATCATTTATTATAACAATTTGTTATTGCATGCTATTCACTTATGGAATCTTTTGATGATTACATTCTTTGCAAAACCATATACTCCTCTAACCCTATTTATAAAATATAGAGAAAAATATTCATTTTCATCCTAATTTATAAAGTACATTGTTAAATTTTTATATAAGCGTATTATTTTACCTTTAATTTATTATTATGTAAATTTTATTCTCATGCGGTATAATATATAAGATTAAAAAGGTAATATTAAACGTGGATAAAATTAGAAAATTGTTAAATTTTAATGTAGAATTAATAAGGTTTAAAATTTTGAGAAATTTAGTCTGGAGTCTCAAATAAGCAATTTATTTACTAAAAGGTCATATGGATGAAAATATTTATTTTGAGGTCCCAAGGTAGGACCTCATATTGTCAACATTAGCGTACGGTGTTGTCATTCTCGGTATGTTGTGTTGTCATTACCATCGCACATGGTATTGTCAATACCAGCGCATGATGTTGTCGATATAAGGATCTCATGTTGTCAACACTAGCGCTTGGAACCTCAGAATAAATATTTTCATCTATAGAAACTTTTCGTAAATAAGTTGTTTATTTGGGACCTCAGAATAAATTTTTCTTAATTTCAGTAAAACACATTTGAAAGTAACTTGTATGTGGAAGTAGAATAGTGATAATTCTCCCCCATGATCTTTAGATTGAAAAGTTTCTCAATATGCTTAATTTTAGTTATTGGGGAAAAGTTGGATTTGGTCATTGGGAAAATGTATGTAAAAAAGCTCCAATCTTGTGTGGAAAAGTTTGATTGAAAGTGGCTAAAGAGATTCATGGGACCAAACAAGGCCTTAATTGCAAGCAAGGAATTGATCTTTTGATTTTTCTTAGTCCAATTGGATGTGTTTGTCTCTTGGAACCCACATAACCCAAACCAAGTGGGATGATAGAGACACACAAAATCAATAAAAATATTGGAGAGAAGGTCAAAAATCAAGCAAAAGCAGCAAGAGATTAGATTGGTTGCATCTAGACGGTCAACTTGATTAAAGTTTTATTCCATTTAATGATTTTTTATGAGATCTTTTTCCCCATAGAAAATAATATTAAATTTATGACCCTTTAAGCTAATTCCATTGGCTACTTGATATGAATATTTTACCAAATTGTCTAGAACCCCCAAAAAAATGTTAGACGTTAAAATTTTACCAAAAAAAATCTGTCATATATGAAAATATTAAAAACTGTAGGAAAATGTTTTCTCCTATTTTAACTTGCTCACTCATATTTAGCTTATCCCGAGAACTTAATTCATTGTTTTCCCATTACAAAACGAAGGATTTAAGCATCTTCATTATTTGGTCTTCAATGATTATCATGAATTTATTCGCGGACTTTTAAAAGTTGCAGCTAACATTCCTTTACAGAGAAATGCCCAGAACTAGATGCTCATGCTTTTATTTAATCCAAATAAATGAGTAATAATCATTTTAAATATACATATAAATAATTATATTTCAATCAAATGATGAGTATAAATTTATCCAACAATAGCAAAGCATTGGTCCCACTACGTAGGTATGAATATAAATTTACCCAAAATAAATATTTTCCCATCATAAATCAACAATGAATCCATACTAGCTTTCACCAGATGATCCAATAAAAAGGCTAGAAGCATTTTATTCTACGAATGAAAAGAGATGACGGGAGAACAATGTGTAAGACCAGCTAAAGAAAAACTCCGAGTGGCAGTTAATTTTCCTGCCACTCAAATAAATCATGTTTAAAGGACCGGACCAAAACTTTGATCCAAAATTGTATCTTTGGTCCTGGGATTCATCTCCCATTGAATAAAATTATTAACCAAAAACTTGCCGCAGCAATTAGTCAACAATTCTGAGAGCTCAACCATTTTCATCACCATCTAAAACTGTTAAAAAAGCATATTACTGAAACAACTTAAGCACCACCAGAACCGTACTTCTTTCCGAACACTATGACCTGCAACTTATCATAACCAGCGAGCACACCAGCACCGGCAACGGCACGGAGGATGTTTGCACCAGCTCCCTTGAACAGTGACTTGGCACCCTCATTCTTCAGGATTTGAGCGAATGCATCCATGGAGCTCTTGTACTTCACAGCTTCTCCGGAGGTCATCATCATTCTTCTTCTAACTGTGTCAATTGGGTATGATGCCAGGCCTGCACCATTGGTGATGAGCCATCCGAGGGCAAAGCTAGCAAAGAAGCTATCCTGCAATCATCAACAACAAAGGAAATCGACCAGAGGTTTCAGTAAATCATCAGTTAGGTAAGTTCAGATACTTTTGGGTCATGAAAAGAAATATCAGGTAAACTTTAAATAGTCATGTGAGCTTGTCAAACTAAAAGATTAAGGTGAGCTTTCAACACCCTTGAGCCCAACATATGACGGATGAGATAGTGCCAGCGAAGCAATGCAAGAAGAAAGGTTGAGAACTAACCTGCAATTTTCCGGTGAGGAGAACTGGCTTCAGAGAATCATACATTCCAAAGTAGAGACCACGGTACACAATGATTCCAACACATGAGATGTTGAAACCACGGTAAAGTCCAGCAATACCATCAGATGCCAATGTCTTCCTGTAGACATCAACAAGTCCATTGAATTGCCTTTCTCCTCCCTTCTTTGCAGCCTTTGCATCATTAGCCAGACGGGTACGAGCATAGTCAAGGGAGTAAACAAACAGAAGAGATGAAGCACCAGCAGCACCTCCAGAGGCCAAGTTTCCAGCAAACC
>JANTPZ010090749.1:8597-41231 GCA_025593235.1 Vachellia pachyceras | reverse complement strand
GTGTGCATTGGGCATCAGCCATGCACTCAATGCTTACTTTCTGTGCTCTTGTTGTGCATTGATGTGGCTCAATGTATTAAGCTTATTTGTTTATTTACTTGCCTTCTTATGTTCCTTTGCTTTTAGCTTATTATGATCCTTCCCTTTTATTTCTTGTAATATTAATTTTGATGGTATGATATTTTCTTATTAATTTGTGAAATCAGGGAAGGGTTGATGTCCTACAAACAATTCATTCAAGAGCTTGAGGATGATATATTACCAGCTGAAGCAGAGCGTAGGTATATTCTGCTAAGAATATCCTCTGCACAGTTCCTAAGCATCGAACTAATTAAGATTTAAAGATGTGCATTCACATGTCCAATTGAATTTTCTAGGTATCAAGAATACAAATCGGAATACATTTCTACCCAGAAACAGGCTTATTTTAATGCTCATAAAGATGAAGAGTGGTACTGATTTTCTGGTCTACTTATTCATTCTTGATACTTTATTTTGCATAAAATATGAATTTCGTTCTTTTTTTTGGTCTAGAGTAATTTTTATTTTTTGATTTAGGTTGCGAGATAAATATCATCCAACAAATCTGGTTGCGGTCATTGATAGGTGAGCCTAGATAAATCTTACAGGCTAATGAACGACTGAACATATTGTCCTCTCCATGTTGGAAGAGCCTACATTGGTATTTTCGTTCATTGATTACTGGTAGATAGGAAGCGGATTAGGCCTTTATATCTAATATGTAATGGATTCTATCTGCTATGTTGTAATTTAGGAGGAATGAAAATGCACGACAGCTGGCAAAGGATTTCTTGCTCGATCTGCAGAGTGGAACACTTGACCTGTATTTCCGTTTATCCTTTTTCTTTGTCTCTCTGCCTGTGGATGAATAATTACTTGTGTCTTCCCTATCTCTTGCTTTCAATACAATTCTTTTATGCATACTTTTTGTACCAACTATTGCAGAAACCCTGGATTAAATACTTCATCTTCCAAACCAGGGCAAGCAAGCGAGGCAAATTCAGAGGAGGAAGCAGACACTGGTGGTAATCGAAGGCAGCATGGGAGGCGGCCTGACAAACAGAATGATTTCTCAGCTGCCCCAAAGTCTCACCCAGTAAGTTCTGAATCTAGACGAATACAAACAGATGTTGAACAGGCTCAGGCCCTTGTACGTAAGCTAGATGCAGAAAAGGGGATTGAAGATAATATTTTATGCAGTAGTGATCACAACAAAAATGAAGATAAGTCTCGCAGTGGATCTGTGGGTCCCATAATAATAGTACGGGGCTTGACATCTGTTAAGGGATTAGAGGGTGTTGAGCTCCTGGATATGGTTCTTACTTATCTTTGGCGGATTCATGGGGTTGATTATTATGGTATGATTGAGACCAATGAGCCTAAGGGTCCTAGGCATGTGAGGTCAGAAATTACAGGTCATGAAGAATCAAGTGAATCTGGGTCTGAATGGGAAAAAAAACTTGATTCGTTCTGGCAAGGAAGGTTGAGTGGTCAGGATCCTTTGGAAATAATGACTGCTAAGGAGAAGATTGATGCTGCAGCAGTTGAAGTGTTAGGTCCATATGTTCGAAAAATTAGGGATGAGAAGTATGGATGGAAATATGGTTGTGGAGCCAAGGGCTGTACAAAGCTTTTCCATGCTGCTGAATTTGTGCACAAACATCTTAAATTAAAACACAGAGCTTGTAAATGAGTTAACTCTGAAAGTGCGTGAGGATCTCTATTTTCAAAACTACATGAAGTAAGTATAATATGATCTTTTTTTAATTATTTCTTTTCGGGATGGGGGTTACTTTTGCAAGTGTTGGCGGATGTATCACTTATTCTAGCCTTGTTATCATTATAGTGAGCCAGATGCTCCTGGCGGAACACCGATCATGCAGCAACCACAGGTAGGCTTTGATATCCATCACAAACTTATCTTAGAAGAAAATTATGCTTCTTGATTTGGATTGAATACGATTATCTTTATGCTTATGTTCTGTAAAAACATTGTTTTCTCTGGTTTTTGTAATTTGCCTTCCATAACTTGATGTTTTAAGAATCTGGGATTATTTTTCATTTTAGTATGGGATATTTTGTTCTATTTGTAGAAGGACAAACCTCTAAGACGCAGATTGCCTCTAGAAGGACGATTGAGAGACCATGAACAAAGTGATAGAATGAATGATGGTGATAGGCCTGATAACTCTGCATCTATTGAGATGGGAAATCATGATGAAGCTATGTATGATTCATATGCTGGAGCTGCTGTTCCTCCATTTACCTCAGATATGCCACCTCCTCCACCAGTGTTGATGCCTGTACCTGGTGCTGGGTAAGTTGACCTTCCTATCATCCTTTCTCTTTGCAGTCAGAGGATCCTCGTTTTATTCCTCTGTTTAGTAACTTGTAACACTACAGGCCGTTGGGACCCTTTGTTCCAGCTCCGCCTGAAGTTGCTATGCAGATGTTAAGAGAGCAAGGAGGAGCATCTTCGTATGATGCCTCTGGAAGGAAGATGCGGTCTGCCCCTCATATTGGGGGACCAGAACCAATAATTGCTGTTCCTCCAGCTTTTAGACCTGATCCTCGTCGTATGCGAAGGTATTCTGGAGAGGGCTTTCTTTGGATGTTTACATAAATATAGCATCTTTATTTTTTTCTCCTTTATCTATGCTCGTGTCATCTTCAATATCTATGTCACTTCATTTTTTTTGGGTGTTTGTCCATTGTCTAATGTATTGATTGACATTGTTCTCTTTATATATATATATATATATATAATTTGTTGGGTAATGGAAAAAATTCATCAAATGGACAATATTCTTGGTTTTCTCGTTTGTTATTGGTTTTGTGAATTATTTTTAACTTCTAATTTTTTATCGATGGTGTAGTTATCAAGATCTGGATGCTCCAGAGGACGAAGTCACTGTGATAGACTATCGGAGTTTGTAGGCATCTTTGGCTGGCTAAGCTTCCACAAAGTCAGTGAACATCAAATAACATTCTGGAGTTCAAATTCGTTCTCGTCATAGATGGTTTACGTTTTAGCCACAGCAGAAGCTGACAGTATCAATGGGGTTAGGCTCTATTTTATTGTCTTAAACTGTTCAAGAATCATACATGGAAAATGTGAGTCCTGAGGAATTAACTTCTGTAATATACCAGATTTAGGTTTTTAGATTTCCAGTACAAAAAAAGTCTTTCCGCCGTCTAAGGATAATTAAAATGATACTAGGGTCTAATTTGCTTATTTATCGTCTGGTTAATTACTTTGATTGGGCTATTGTAATCAAATAGAAATAAGTGCACAGATAAAAATGTTTTTCTTTGTGGATAAAATTATGCTTGAAGAATTTATTTTTTCAATGGAATCTGTGAATTATATTTGCCGCATCTGAATGCATCAGCATTATGCATCGCATCCCTATTGGTGAGTCAAATTGGGTGTGCCGTGGATTTCTGTTTTCGGCTGTGATAAAATGGCGATTCGGAATTCGGACATTGGAGTATTATATTCATAGGAGAATTACAAACATGAATTTCTTAAGAAGGTTAATACTATTAAAATAATTTTTTAATAGATTTCTAATGCTGAAATACAAGTTGTATGATTGATGAGGTTTCTTTTAATAGAAATATGAATACCATTAATAACAAAAAAAAAACAAATATTCAGAAGGATAATAAACCTTCATCAATCACCCCATGTTGTAAAGAAAAGGGTGGTTAATAAAAAAAAAAGCGAAAGTTTCTTATCAAATCCGGAGCCGTTTTGTTAAATGATAAACTATAATGTTACTATCTCTTGAAACATGTTGAAAAATAATATTCCAAGTCCTTGAAATAACAATCCTCACTTCATCGATTATAGCATTGAACGAACGATTATCGTCACAACTTCAAATCATTAGATTTATAATCTATACAATCAATGATGATTTTGACATTTATGTATTAATGGTTCAAACATAATTGCAGATCATGAATAATGGTAACAATTTCTGCAATAGTTGGAGGAACATTAGTGAGTTTAATGATAAACCACCTATGCATTAGTCATCATCACCTGCATGACGAATACCACCACACCACCACAACTACTCTGTCCTACTGAGCTTAAAGCCATCCACTTCTTGTCTACAAAAGTCAAGCCTTCTGGTGATATTTTCTTGTTGATTAACACACTACATTAAATAAAGTTGTTTTGCTACAAGATAGATTGATCTCAGTAGATGATAGAATATAGATTGAGCATTATAGTGAAGTCGATGTGAGTATCCTCTCCAAAAACGTTTTTGCATCTATCCACCTAGATATCTTAAAAGATATATGCAAACAAGATACACCATTGAAGTTTTAGATTGAACTCATTACCTGTCTTCAATTGGAAGTTCTACTTTAGCTAAGCCACTCCTTGTAAGGTTGATCAGTGAATCATCATCACTTTCGGGCGTTGACACAATCTTGAAGCAAGTGTTGATCGCAACCAAAAGGGCATGTTGTAGACTCCATAAAACCCCATCTAGAATGGAGTTGCATCGTATGTATTCTCCTTGCAAAGATCCACATGAAAACTATAATCTTTTCAATCACCATAATTTCTTCTAAGAAGGGTCTCCACGATGATAGTTACCTGCAAACAAAAAATGATAGGCGGATCTAACACAACAACAACAGTTAGAAGCAAGTTTCTGTTGGGATTATAACGTACATGCAACGGAAGAAACGATTACACATTAAAATTTCTAATCCCACGTAAGGATTTGCCAAAGCGTTTAGACCGAGGAGATAGTGCAATACCTTTTCAGTTCTTGAATTTTAAGCTTCCTTTGCATTTGGAATTTTTCATTTCCCAATGCCTACAAACTTCTTAAGCCTTTCAGTGTTCTTGTACACGATCTCAAGGAACCGATGCTTCTGATTGTCTCCCTCTACCGGTATCCACGTAAACAGTTCCCAACAATAGTATTGTGCTAGCGCTTCTCGTGTCTCACACTCTCTCGAGGGTTTCTGTGGCTCACAATCAAATTCGAATTGCATACCTCTCTTGCTCATGAGTCATTAGTGCATCATAATTCAAGATTAATATTTTATTAATCTTGAAAATCCGAATTTGATAAAGATATAAATATATTCAAAATTAATCTTTTATTAATCTTGAAAATCTGAATCTCAAAAGTGTTGATGTCATGTTTTGATGATAACAAAATCCAGCGTTTTATGTTTTGCAGGAATTATGAAGTTAGAAAATGTTTTTGAACTTGAATTATAAATGCAGATGTTGCATTTCTTGAGTTTGGCATGCTGTTGCTCAAATTTCAAAGTTACAAATGTTGATACCTTGTTTTGATGATAACAAAAATCTCAAATTATGCCAGAATTTGAAATCAGAGATAATATTTGTGAAACTGTATTGAAAATGTCAGAAAAGTTTTGAAACTTGAGTCCCAGCTCTTGAAACTTCAAGTTTCATAATTGTTTTTTAAAACTGGATATTGAAACTGGAAGTTTTGAAAAGAAGTTTTATAGTCAAGTTCAAAAACTCGAGTTCCACGTTTTTCAAAACTTAAAGTTCCATAACTATCTCTTAAAACTTGATTTCAAAACTGGAAGTTCCAACTGGAAGTTTTCACAGAACTCGAGTTCTGCTGTTTTCCAAACTCGAGTTCCATGCCTTGGAAATTTTATATGTTCAAACTCGAGTTCTCACTGGAAGTTTTCCAAAACTCGAGTCTCGAGGGCCTTTTCAACTAAACAGTTTTAGAACTCAAGTCTTCACTTTCACAACTTGAAGTTTCACAACTGGACTCCAAAACCTGATATCAAAACTTGAAGTTTTCAAATAAAAGTTCTTCAACTATACTTCATAACTTTTAATGCAAACTCAAGTTACAACTAGAACTTTTATTACATGAACATAAACCTGATGTAATAAAACTCGAGTTATAGGATGATGAAAACTCGAGTTCTCTCTTCTCTCTGACATGGCTTCTGACACAGCTACACCTACTGCTACCAGAGCTTTCCTCTTTCGTTCTGGAACTTTCTGAATATTACCTAACATTATAAATGCACTTTAGCTCTTTCATCTGAATAGCTAGGTCGTCCAAGGAATGAAGAAGAGCATTTATGATTTACTTCGTTGCCATTGAATGCATTAATTGCAGTCATTAATGACAATTTGAAAAGCCACGAATGTGAGTAACGTACAGAAGCTTCTTTCCAACGGACATTGAATTTTTGAGTAATGGCTAATGAATGAAAACTCAGATATAAATGAAGAAGCATTGAAGACAAATAGAGGAGACGAAGAACAAACCTGAAAACGCTATTACTATCTGCAACTACCTTTCTATCATCTTGTAAATCATTTCTCTTGAGCTTCAGTATTTGAGTATCCACTCCTCCAGAGAGGTTATCTTGTCAAACCTTATTGTAATCTTGTGAGATATTCAAGGTTGGGACCTTGAATCTGTTGGGTTGAGAAATTGTCAGAAAACAGAGTGCGGGAGACTTTGTTTTGTTGCTTGTTGTGAGGGGGAGCAAGAATCTCCTTTATAAAGGCCCAGTGAGCCTTGGTTGTTGTTATCTAGTGGATTGAAAATCTCAGGGGAGCCCTGAGGATCGGACGTAGGTCAAGAGGACCGAACCAGGATAAATCTGCTGTGTTTTCTTCTCTCTGCTTTCACCGATGATTTCGTTTAATTTTTGCGATTAAGTTTTTCAATTTTAAAAACTGACCAATTGACCCCTTCTTGGTCAAATTCTACACTGACAACAAAGTGTTTTCAAACTCAATGCTTTTAAAAAGGCTCGAGCAATAGTTAAAGTATTGCGAACACTCGAGCATTACAGCTTAATGCTCGAGTATCGTGTTTCAAAACAAAACATTTTGAGCAATAGTTGCATTAGTGCTTGAGCATGAACAAGAGCAGTGCCAACACTTGAGCATTGGAACCTAATATTGAGCTGTTCTTGTGTGAGACCTAGTAGGCCCATATAAAGTTGGCAGTGGGCTAAATTCAACATCAGCCCACAAGTCACAAGTGGCTTTTAGCAAGATATTGCGACTACCCAAATCATATGAGGATCATTAACACGACACAACATTGCATGCAATCACATCACGTCCCTTTTGTCACATGATATCTCAGTCAAGGATGAGGCATGGATGACGTCATCCTCCTATTCTTGACCATTACTTTCTCGATCCCTGAGTAGTCTGATCAAAGAAATGAAAACTTCCTTTCGTTACAGTATGGCCATACATTTCTTAGGCTCACTCATCGAGGGGCCCAGAAATATCTCTCAACTAATGCGAGGGACAAATTTGAGCCTTTATAGCCCGATTATAGCCTTTATCATAACCCGGTTAAAGGTGACTTTTGACTAAGTCAAAGCTTAGTGACTTTCATGCTGGAATCCACGATGATCTCAAGTCAAAGGGCATTATGACGTGATTACATATGAGATAAGCTAATGACTTAATCCATGCAGCTTTCTTATAGCGAGTCGGTCCAGCACCTTGTACTCTTACAAGTGCTATGACTTTGACTTATATCTCCATACCTTTTCAAAATCATACTGGTCTTACTTTATCTTTGTTCCCACACAAATAACAGACCAAGGACATTTAGGACAATATTCATAATTTTTCCATGGATGCAATTATCATAATAAACATGCAAAAGTTATGACAATTAAATGGAGAAAATACATTAAAATAAATAATGTTTGAGGTACAATTGTTAGAAGTGCTTAGGGGCCAATCATTGTATCTTAGACATTATTTATTTTAATGTACTTTCTTCATTTAGTTATCATAGCTTTTGCATGTTTATTATGATAGTTACTTACTTGGGAAAATTATAAATATTGTCATAAATGTTCCTGGTCGATTATCTATGTAGGATTAAAGATAAAGTAAGACTAGTATGACTTTGATAAGGTATAGAGATGCGAGTTAAAGTTATAGGCCATTGTAAGAGTACAAGGTGCTAGACCGACTCATTATGAGAAAGCTGCATGAATTAAGTCATTAACTTATCTCATATGTAATCGCATCACCACCCCCTTTGACTTGAGATCATCATGGATTCCTACATGAGAGTCGCTGAGTAAGTCGCTTTTGCTTGTGTCATGATAAAGGCTATGATCGAGCTTAGGGATCTTTCATGTAGAGGAATGTGAATGATCAAGATGGAATTTGTCCCTCGCATTAGTTGAGAGATATTTCTGGGCCCCTCGATAAGTGAGTCTGAGAAATGTATTGCCATACTAGAATGAAAAGGAGTTTTTGTTTCTTTGATCAGACTATTTAGGGATAGAGAAAGTAATAGTCATGAATAGGAGGATGACGTCATCTATGTCTCATCCTTGATTGAGATATTGTGTGAAAAAAAGGATGTGATGTGGTTGAATGAAAGGTTGTGTCGTGTTTGGGTAGTCGCAATCTCTTGTTAAAGGCTACTTGCGACTTGTGGGCTAATGTGAGTTTAGCCCACTTCTAGCTTCATGTGGGCCTACAGGGTCGCATGTAAGAACAAGCCCAACACATGCTTTAATTATAGGGTTCTTTGAATTATATATGTGTATTATATATATAAATTCAAAATTACATTAATATTATATAGATAATATTAATATATGTTATTTTTATTATTTAATTTATTTGATAAATTAAATAACTAACATTTATATTCGAATTTAATTTATAAAGATAAATTAAATTGATTCCCTAATTATTTGGATTAATTAAATGGATATAATGTGATCAAATTAGATCAATCCAAATTAAAATTGCAAAATTTGAATTCATATTTCGAATTTTAAGATTAATAAAGATTAATCTTGAATATCTTTTGAATTTCCAATTTCAAGACTAATAAAGATTAATCTTGAATATTCTTTTTGAAATTCAAATTTCAAAACTGATCTTGAATATCTTTTAAAATTCAAATTTCAAGATTAATAAAGATTAATTTTGAATATATTTTGCAATTCGAATTTCAAGATTAATAAAGATTTATCTTGAATAACTTTTGAGATTCAAATTTTCAAGATTAATAAAAGATTAATCTTGAATATCTTTATCAAATTCATACTTTCAAGACTAATAAAAGATTAATATGAGATTATGATGCTCACCATGAGTTCTATAAGTATGAGGACTCATGAGCAAGAGAGATAAGGGGAAATTTGAATTTGGTTTTGAGCCACAGAAATCCTAAAGAGAAAAAGTGAAACCAAAGGCGCTAGCACGCTGCCTTTGTTGGGTGTTGTTCGTATGGATACCAGTAAAGGGAGGCGATCAAAGAAGGTTGGCTCCTAGAGATCGGATTTCCAAGAATAGCCAAAAGATTATTGCTTGCTAAGAATTCAAAAACTGCAAAAATAAGATACTATCCTAACTACTCTGTCTAAAGGCATTTGATAGATCCGAAAGAGGGATTAGAAAATTTTTGTATGCATTTTGATGTTGACCCTTGAAGTAGTATGTATGGAGTGTGGTTAAGGGTGACCATAATTATTTTACGTTTTAAGATGTTAAGTTTGGAGCAATATTGCTTTGTGGATCAATGTATATATCTATACGCTTTTGGTTTTGCTGCTATCTATCATGCTCCCTTTGACCATTTTCATCACGGTGAAGATCTCCCAAGAGGAACTCGTCTTAGGATTTAAGGAGTTGGCCGTGGCAAAAATTAGAAGTTAGTAGGGGCAAAGTGCACCTGAGACGAATTCCTCATTATGTTTGAGGAGTTCACTGTTGCTAAAGCCAGAGTTGGTTGTGACGAAAAGGGCTCAAGAGGTCTGGTCATGGCTTTGAGTTAGTTGGTCACATTGAAGAAGTAAGTTGGTCATGGCAAAATCCTCCAAAACCCAAGTTCAGGAGCAAGTGGTGAAGCAAAATTTTATGGTTTCATCCGCTTTAACCAAGAATGATTTTGACAAACTAAAAACCCTGCACCCTGTAAAATTTTTATTGAGTTTAATTTGAGACCTTAACCACTGGATTATAATATTCTAGAGATTATAATGATTTTCTAAAGGGTACTAAGAATTTATAAATTTTCCAAGTGAGGCTTAAAATAAGAAAAGTTTTCATTGGTTCCACTTGGCACATAAATTTAGGATAAGTTTAAGAACTCCAGTGTTTAATTAATAATCTCCAAGGGGCTTACAGATGAAGAGTAAGGGACGTTACACATACAATGTCTTAAGGCAACAACGGTCTGGCGCTCAAATGAGGGCTTAGGCACTAATGTCACAATTTTATAAAATGGAAAATAAAAGAGAAACAGATTGGGCGTTCCTTGAGTTTGGATTGTTGACCTACTAGGAATCGATTCAAGCTTCCTAACACCTAAGTAAGTGATGTGAACCTGATTTCTTCCTTTCTCTCTTGATTTTTCAAACTTTTGAATAGTTTAGTTTAGGTTTTTTTTTTGGGGAAATGTGAAATGGGTGATAATTTTACCGAATCTTTTGGTTTTAAATGAGTTATATGGACTATTTTATGTGTTCAATTGGTTTAGTTTTGTTGGATTTGCTTTAAATGAGTTAATAGTCACACAGGAAAGCTCTAAGTCCATGGGTTTAGTCAGATGAGATAAGACTAGAGAGTAACAAGGAAGAATATAGTACCATTGTGGAGCATTTGCTATATTGTACAAATGTTAAAATGAATGTTTAATATAATGTGTTAAATAAAATATTTACCATGTGAATTAAGGGACCATTGTGGGGCATCTATGATGAAGATGCCCAAATGACAGTATATTGATAAATATTGATTTGAAAAGAGATGGTGGATTTGGTTATGTTGATATTTGTATGATGTTTTTACCTTGGGGTTTTCAAATGTGAAACATTGGAGTCCATGCTTTGAAAAGTTGGGAATTGAAATTATGAATTATAATTAAACTTCGAAAGGGGAGTTTTCTCAATAATGGATTTATGAAATATTCTACGATTTCTCTTCAACACTTGTATGCCTTTAGAGTAGACATATTGATTTCTAGGACTTTTGTCTCATTGATTATCTCTCACCATTTTTCAAGTGAGAGATCATGTGCTGGAGTTTAATTTTTAGGATGGCACATGAAGCATGGAGTGTGATATATGTTTAAGTATAGCCCATTTTGAATATGTGTGACTAGATTGTATGTTGCCATAGTATGACTCATTTTGTTATTATCATTGTTGAGATGTACTTAAACTCTCTTTAATATTATTTGGGTAAAGGCTGAACGTCTTCCTTGGGATTTCAATTAAAATGCCATACGGATATACGACACAGTAGAAACATTTTATATTGAAGGATTTTCTTATATCCTTTTTTTAAACGTTTTTAAATGTGCTTAATTCACTTAATCATGTTTATTATTTCAAATGTTAGATTATGGGGACAAGTCACCGTATTTAGAAATAGAGATGGAAATTGCGGGTTGGCCCTCAGCTCTCCAAAATTGGCAGGCTCTGGCTTTTGCCTGCCACCCTTAACCCGCAGGTTAGGCGGGTTGAGGCCACAGGGTTGGTGGGCTAACCTGCGTTTTATTTTATTTTTTAAAAAATATATTTTATATTTTTTTTACTTTGTTCATCTCAATATTTTTTATAAACAAAAAATTAATATTGAATATTATTTTTAGAAAATTGTTGAACACTTATTGATAACATTGAAAAAAGAATCATATAGTTATACAATCTTATAGAAAAAACTTGGCAAAAATAATTTTTTAAAAAAACTATATTTTTGGCAAGTTGCCAGGCTGCATGGTGCGGGCCAGCCTGCAACCCGTGGGCTGGCCCGCTTTCCCAACCCTATTTAGAAATAATGTTGTTGCACGTGACTTAAAAAAGTGTAACTATAATAGTTGATTGGGAGATTTATTGTAAGGTCTCAATGAAGGAAATTATTTATAAAAAGGTCCCAAAAGTTGTCAATGGCAGTTGTTCGACTTGTTAGTGGTAATCGACTTGTCATTAATAACCTCTTGGGACCTTTTCATAAATAACTTCCTTCCTTGAGACCTTACAATAAATCTCCCTAGTTGATTCTTAACCTTGAACATATAAGAATTAAGTGTAACTATAATAGTTGATTGGGAGATTTATTGTAAGGTCTCAAGGAAGGAAATTATTTATAAAAAGGTCCCAAAAGTTGTCAATGGCAATTGTTCGACTTGTTAGTGGTAATCGACTTGTCATTAATAACCTCTTGGGACCTTTTCATAAATAACTTTCTTCCTTGAAACCTTACAATAAATCTCCCTAGTTGATTCTTAACCTTGAACATATAAGAATTAAGTGTAACTATAATAGTTAATGGTGCATATTAATAAATACTTTTAAGTAATTTATTTAGCTTATTAATCTTCTTAAAAAATCAATTGATTCTTATATTAAGCTGTAACTATTATAGTTTATTATAAAAAGAAAACATTTGGAATCTAATTTGATATACACTTAACCTTGAACATATGAGTTATATGATTAATTTATAGAGATTAAGGGTCTATTTGGATCACTATTGGAAGAAGTAGCTTTTGTCTGTAATGCATTTTGGAAAATAACTTTTGTTTAAAATGCATTTTGGAAAATCACATTTATATTTGGATAAATGTTGGAGAAGTGACTTTTTGTGAAAAGAAAAACTTATTTGAATAAACGTTAGATAAGTTACTTTTGGTGGGAAATTACTTAAAATTACATAAATCTCATTAAATAATACATATATCTATTATTTTATATATTGTGATAAAATTAGGGAAAAATAAAATAAAAGGAAAATATATAAATGAAATATATACAATATATAAATATATATTGATGATAGGATTGAGTGAAAATGAGATTATAATTTTTTAAATTAATTTTTTATTGAATAAATAATAATACGCCTTTAGTATGGAGGTTTGACCATGGATAGATGTACAAACTGAATGCATTTTTTTATACACAAATTTTAGGCCTACAAGTTAAGGGTAGGGCGAAATCTCCCTTCCTCTTAGGTCATACCAATGTTAGGTAGGACGAGCCGTCAATTACCCTCAGACGTTTACCTAAGCACCCAGGAGCTATGATGCCTCCCCAAACGTCGCGACTGTAGCCACAACAAAGTGACATTCCCCACTATTGAACCTTCTCTCTTTGGTGAGAGTGTCCAATACTTTCATCAGCTGAACCCACAGACCATGGGTGACTGAATGCATTTTGTGCCAAGGACATTTGTGGAGAATACAAGTTGGGCTAAAGCTTTGTGAAACAGATTAAAAAATTCCTGCTGGGCTTATTGGCTTTAAAATGCATTTTATTGGGACCTAAAGCGTTGGCAAACGGACTATGAAAATAGTTAATTTAGTTTTTTTAAAAGATGTATTGTTAATTTAGTTTTTTTAAGAAAATGTGTGTTAATTTGTTAAAATATCTCTTTAATAATTTACATTTATGTTGTTGATAAAAACGAAGGTATAGGAAACTAGACCAGTGACTGAAGGGTTAAACGTTAAGGGTTAATATTTAATAATAATGGGTTAAGGGTTAGTGAGTCAGACCGGAGTCAGACCGGATGGTTAAATCAATGAAGAATAAAAAAATAAAAAATATATTTTACAATAATATTAATTTACAATAAAATTAAAACTAATAATATACTTATAACTTATATATTATTTAACATTCTTTAAAATTTCAAAATATTCATTCTATACACTATAGTGTAAGAAGTGAATATAGGGTATATATCTATTTATATATCACATATATAATCCTTTTCCTTCTCTTTTCTTTTTTCGTTTTATCTCTTTAAAATTCATCTTTTCCTTCTCTTTTCTTTTCGTCTCTCTCTCTCTCATGATTCTTTCTCCTCTCTTCACCTAACAATCAACTTACGTCACAATTCACATTGCTACAAGCCTACAACTCACCTATGCATGTAGCAGTTCGAAACTTGAAATGGAAGCATTTATTTTTTCTACATATAAATCATACCATTCCTATCACCGTACTCTGCTACATTTGATGGCCCTTATTTGTTATCGTGCCTTTTATCATCCTTTGCCTTCCCAGCTTTGGTCTTTTTCTCTGACACGTGTCCCTTATTATATCACCATTCCTCCTCATCACATTTCACCATTTACTTTTTCTCAGCTTGCAGATGAGCAAAGGGAGCAAAAGAAAAAGGAAAGAAAAAGGGCGAATGAAAAGGTGATTTGTATCAAAAAGTAAAGAGAGGAAGGCTCGACCTTTCTTTCTTGATCGACATCAGCGGTTGGCAGCCACATGGTCTTGATTTCGAGTTCATCGACAGCTTCTCCATGTTTGCTAACTCATCCATCAAGGGGTTTAAGATGGTCCAATCATCGATAGCTTTCCCATGTTTGTTTACTCTTTCGGCAGCCTCACGAGAGGAAGACTCAACCTCTCTCTAATGATTCAATCTTATTGCCTCCAGGCTCTTCGTCTCCCTTCTATTTTTTTTTTCCGAAGTAACTTGGTCGACCCTAAATTGAGTCTTACTTGTTTAATAATTTTATTTGGAATTTCAAAGTTTTTAATGTATTTTTGACCCATTGTGATCCTAATTGCGCTTAATTGGCAACAAGAGTTTCTACTCCTGATTAGCATGTTTTTGGGTGTAAATGACATGTACATATTTGCATTCAATTCAACTTTAGTGCAAAAGGTATCTCAAATTATTGCCTTTTATTTTAGGAACACGGATTGAAACTGGAGGAAGTAGCTCTGGATTCTTTCACCGCGGTGAAAACATGGCATAAGCAGCAGAACCTCTCGAGAGTGGTTCGTCGCAGCGAATATCGCGTATCAATAACTAGATTAGGCTCCAAAAGGAAAGAAAAACCGATCCACATTGTGAGCCTGACCTAGAACGGTTAAGTAACCCTATAGGGTAATTTTCACACACAATGGAGAGGGGATGCAACAGCCACCATTTTGGATCATCACTCTCATCTTTTCTCTCTTTTCTCAAACACAAACCCTAACCACCACTTCCATCTTCCACTTCCATACCATAATGCATCTATATTCTTCCATGGATCGTGTTGAGTTGAACTACATGAGTAGCTAAACCTCTTCCATCCTCTTAGAGATGGAGAAGACATGCGCTTATGGAGTTTAAAAGGGGAGTACTAATTTTAATCTATACTCTTGTAATAGATTACACAGTTGCTGCTTTAGAACTTTTAATTTGTACTTGGATACTTGGTTACGGTTGTAATCAAATATAGATTCATTGTGTAATGAACTACTCTTTATTTGACTTAATAGTATGCAGTCTCATTTTTATCTATTCAATGCAACCTTTGTTATTCTCTCTTTTCTTCCTAGTTGTGTTCGGTATTTGAGTTGATGATGTTTGCATTGGATTTTTCATTAAGCTTTTCATTGCACACAATAAGTGTTTTAAAAGGGTCTCATGGAATAAAATTCATTGCATGAGTTTTCTAACCCAACAAGTTGTTAAGAGTTTTTAATCAAGAACCTTAGTGCATTTCTATCACTCCACCTCATTATTTTAAATCATGATAACCTAAACTATTTTCAAGAGGATCTTATCATTTAAAGATTTACATTCATCATTTGGTTTTCTGAATTCTCATAAAAATCCAAAAACATTTTACAATTTTGCATTTCTTTTGTTATTTTCAATTCAAAGTTTTGCAAACAATAACCCCTCAAATCATTTCAGCATTTGTAGTACATAAACTAATCAAAATCAATTGCGTCTAAGCCCTTGATTTAGAGAACGACCCTGGAGTTGCACTATATAGTGCAATCCTTGGAAATCATAACTGTTTATGATCCATTCCAAGGCATTTGACAACGACTAGAATCTTGATTTTAAAAATGAGACTATGCTTGAGTCAGGTTAACCCTCCAACTCAACTAGTCAACCGAGTTACACTGGGCTTTGACAAGTTGGTTCAAGTTGGACCGAGTCACCATAACCAGATGTAGATCCCCCAACTCAGCTCAGATTGCCAGTCGAGTATTGGGAAAAAGTTATATATATTATTTAGGGTCAAAACAAATTCCTTAATTAATCATAGGGTTTGAGAAAATAAAAATTTTAAAAAACAATTCATTTAGAAAATAAATCAATAAAATATTTTTTAATAACTAATCAAGGGAGCTACATTTTATCATTTGGGGGAGCTAATTCTCCCAACAATCAAGTATAAATTCTAACA
The DNA here is from genome assembly GCA_025593235.1 of Vachellia pachyceras. Lineage (NCBI taxonomy): Eukaryota > Viridiplantae > Streptophyta > Magnoliopsida > Fabales > Fabaceae > Vachellia > Vachellia pachyceras. The sequence goes on along the minus strand of JANTPZ010090749.1, from coordinate 25,008 downwards.
CCTCTCGAGTCTCATAACCTATGAGTCATGAGTAGGGATCCTTTTTTTTTTTTTTTTCATTATTTAAGTTTTGATGAACAAGACAATTTGTCAAGTGTCTTGTCTTAACCCGGAGCAGTGGAGTACCGTAGAACTAGCATCGAAGAAGCAAATCAGCCCACCAGGTATATAGCGTGTCCTGAGTAAGGATATGGTAATCCCACGTGCTATCAGTAAGGAAGTTCAGGGCAGGGTTTTAGAATTAAGGTTAGCGTCGGCGAAGAAGCACTCCATACTTGGTCGAGCTCGCCGTCCGCCGTTAGATTTCCTCGGGCCATTATTCAACAAGGTTCAAGCCCTAGAGCTTTTTCTACTCCAAAAATCCGCTGATATTGATTTGTCCAATGTGGCTTTGAATTTATTCCCCGCGTCATCTGTTCACTGCGTTGTCGTCAACCCTGTGTCGGACGCCGTCGCACTGTTTCTTACTTTGTTTTAAATTTTTCATTTTAGTCTGGCTTTGAGTCTGGTCGGGTAATCGTTGCACTATTTGACCCTTTCGACAAAATGAAAAGATTGAGCTTACTTTTTTTTAAAAAAAAAAAATTACTAGTTTTTGCTTCAATGGTGTCTAACATTCTGCCCTCTTTATTTTGATTACGAACGACTTATATGCTTTGGATTGTTTTGTTGTACAATGTTGGATTTGTTGTGTGTTGGCGTTCTGTTTATATTCTCTGTGTATTATCATCCATTTAGAAAATATTTTCACTGTGGGCAGTTGTAATATGGGTCGGCCTATGCCATTTTTTGGGGGGGGGGGGGGTAATTGCTGCTTTGCCTTAAAAAATCTCTGATGGTTTATAGGAGATGGTTTTAACTAAAGATGTGACAGCAGAGTAGTGAATCCACTGTTGGGTTGCTGTTAGTGTTTTCTTTTGACTCATGTTTTCTATAGATCAAATAATCAATTCATTTACAATATTCAGAAGTTGATTGAATCAATTAATTTTCCCTGCAGATTTCATTGATTATATTTACTATTGGCATGATTCATGACTTTGTGAGTCAAACGATCTGAGTTTGATGGTTTCTTGACTTTGTAATCATCCTTCAACAGGTGGTGATGCTCTAAATGCATAATTTTGTTGCTGCATAGCCATTGCTAGTTGCCCTCAAATGGTAATGGAAGTCACAACAATTCTCTCCCACTCCAAGGCAGCTCCTCTTGGTTTATCTGTTGTTGGCAATAAGCTTTCTTTGAGACCTTTTAACAAATATTTCCATGATCATGCTCTTACGAATAATAGTTTTCAATGCGGCTCAAAATTTAATCTAAATGGTTTTCCATTGAGTTGCACTTTTTATTCACACCCTTTTTCTGCTTTGCCAAAACTAAGAAAAAGGTGCAACTTGTTATCTCCTCCCAGATGCTCAGTTTCCAGTAATGCCAATTCAGAATCACATAATCCAATCCTAAAGTATTTGACAAACATTTCCCTTGATTCGGTTAAGTCAACATTGCTACAATTGACTCCCATCGACATTGTTAAGTGGTCTGGAATTTTATCTGTCATAATTGCAGCCTCAAAATGGACTCTGTATACCCTATTCAACCCCTTCTTCTGGATGTATTTCAGCTGGACTTGGTTGTTCTGGCCATGGATGGTGGCCCTTGTGGTTGCAGTTTATGGATTATACAGTTTTTGGAAACACTTTCATGGTGAGGCAACCATGTTTGAACAGCTGGCTATAGTCACTTCAGTTTTTACTTGGCTCACTCTTGTCCCTCCTGCATTTTTCAATGGCTACCTTGAAGGTTGGCCTTTTGTCTTCTTCTTTGTCTACCATTACTTCTTTTTCTTCAGTGTTACTGTTAGAAAGCGATTATATGGAGATTATTACCTGCGTCCCCATGACCCTAAATGGGATGTGAACTTGCCAATGTGGAATCGCATTTTGTTCAGTGTTGGCATCATACTTGGCCATTGGCTTGCAGCATTTGAAGGGCCAGAGCTTCACCAAATTCCAGGTGGATGGAACAACCTTGGTATCTGGACATTGATTATAGTATCAATGCTGATGCAGTATAATGCCACCTTATATTTGTCAAAGTATTCTGAAAAGGTTGTTGTACCAACTGCTGTTGTGCAATTCGGACCTTATCGCTGGATCCGTCATCCGATATATTCATCAACTATGCTTCTATTTGTTACTTACTGCCTTGCCCTTCGAGCTCCTTTGAGCATGCTATTTGTTGTGGCTGTTTGTTTGCTGTACTACAACCAGAAGGCAGTGCAGGAGGAGGCTTTGATGGTTGAAGCTTTTGGACAGAGGTACACAGAATATGCAAGCAAAGTTAAGTACAGGTTTATTCCATCTGTTTATTGACTGTTTCCCTGAGGATTGTTAGTTATCAAAATATCATTTTAATGTTCCGATTTAGTTTGAAGTAAAACAGGAATGTGTTATGGATGTAATGAGTTATGTCTGTCTGCCTTCTTATTCTTTTTGCCTAGTACGTTTTAACCTCTAAACCTTGCCAAATCCACCTCTGGCAATTTTGATGATCTTGCGACACTTCTTGCTTGCCACTCCTCCCAAAACCCCTTAAAAAAAAAACCCATATTGCATCCGATTGTATTGACTCGTACAGAATCAAATATTGTTGTGTCTAAAAAAGAGATCTTCCAATGTGGTTTTTAGTTACAGGCACTATTCTCTTGTTCATCTTGAAGTAATTATGATGTGCATTTTAATTGCACTCCATTCGGTCTTGATATATAAGCAAAAATAACCGTTTTACAAGGTTTGTGAATGGTAGTTCTGTTAATCATGTGTCCAAATTGAATTTTTCCCCTGAAATGCCCCTATTATGAGTTATTTTGACCAAAAAATAAAATCGGTAGTTATCGTTTCTGAACGGCTACTAACGCTATCTCAAATCATTTTACCCCCAAGACACATTTTATGGAGAGTGAAAACAAATTAAATTTGGGAAATTAATTCATTGCAACTCAAGGGAAGTGTGTTATGTTCATGTCAAACAATGTTACTTCTCGTGCGAAATGTAAGATTCAGTTGGAAAGTTGATCTTGATTTTACACGCAAGACATTTTCCATATTTTTTATTTTTTAAATTACTTTTATTGATATTCTTTTAATAATAATTAACAAAATTTAATAACGCATCATGTATTTGATAAAGTGAGTAATGTTTGCTACTAGCGAGAAATTCATTAATTTTACTGTTTTTTATTTTTCAATAAATATTTTTAAGAATTTTCTTAATTTTTTAAACACAATAAATAGGTTGGGACTACGTCCCTTGTCAAGGATTGAGAATAATGGAATAGCGAACCCGGGAGATTTCATTGGCGTTGATAGATATGCATGGTGGAAAGTAGTCTCGTTTAATTACATTTTATATTTTATATACATTATTAATATCCAAATTTTTTTGTTACTTCAAATTCTTTTTATAAGAAACAAATAATTATTTTATCATGATGAAGGAATATGCTAAAAGTGATTAGGGTCAATGTTATAAATGTAGTTTTTCTTAGAAAGATCCTCATTTATGTAATTAACTTGTTTATAGATACAGGGAAAACATTTGTAATAAATACTCCATGAAAGAGTTATTTTTTTATAGAGGTTTGATAATTCTCCCAGAATTATTTTATAAATTGGATTAGGGGGCTAGCCAAGGGTATTTAATTAGTCTGATTATGCACCAGTTAGGTCACAGAGTAAGCGAATTAAGTTCGAATCCTATCTTCTTAGAAGTGACTTTTGGAGCAAATCACTTTGGTCGAAAAATTCCGATTTTAATTAGTCGATTGCTTAGATACTTAATATGATAAATAAAAGCACCAAAATAAATAAAAGCACCAAAATCTGGGTGGTCTAACGAGTTGTTAAAACAGAAAAAAAGATGTGAGGGGCTACTTCAGATGCTGTAGCAGTATTTTAAATTGAAAATGTTTTATTTAGTTTCTTTCTCTACTTTTTTATCGTGTATCAAACAAAAATTATACATAAAAGAAATAAACCCATAATAATTATAATTGTCAACATAATAATCAGTGTTACCTTTTTCTTTTGAGATAAAGGCAAATGATATTAAAATAAAAGGAGGTCATTATTACAGTTTTATAAACGATAGGACAAATAGAAGAATGAACTATTCTATTAAAGAAGGATGGGGGAGAAGTGAAAACATGAACAAGTGGAGAAGAGGAGATCAGTAAACTCAGATCTTGCTCAATTTGTTTGTGCAATAAATGTCCAGTGAATTTCGATCCTACGGGAGGAGAGTGAAGTTCTGCAAGATCCATTGAAGCCCTGCTCTTAGACAAATATAAGGCAAAGATGTTGAGAACGTCGAGACCTTTATCCAGCACAAATGACAGAGCAACGATTCTTGATTACAAATTAGAACATGAAAGATTTTTAACCTTTGAGACCTCAATCTGGGTAGAACTATTGTCCATCTATCTAGCCTACAAGGAGGGAGTTTGGACAGAGGAAAACTCCTGCAAGTTGTAAGAGGTAGTTGAGGTATGATTGGATAAGGCCATTGAATTGAACCCAATCTTCCCCCATATTTCTTTGATGATATTCATTTGAGGGGCCAGTACGCCTTTATGCAACAGATAATTCCTTTTTGGCCAAACAGTGTTAAGCAAAATAATGATCCCATGATTGTAATAGAGCTTGTCATCCTCAGATAGCTTGATCAGAGTGATTTTGAGCCAATCACAAAAGGAGGAGAAATTGGAAGAATCAACTCTCATTTCAAAGCAGCCAAACCAGATGGATCTAGTAAATGGGCAGGTGATAAAAAGATGGCCAATTGATTCATCCTGATCACAACCAAACAGGCATTTACCCAAAACATTTAAGTGATGAGCCCTCAAAATATCACAAGATGGAATAGCCTCATGGAACAATTTCCATATGAAAAGCAAAGATTTATAAGGCATGGAAATAGACCACAAGAACTTCCAAAAAGGGTCTATCACTTTGTGAAAGAGAGTTGTAGCTTCTGAGACCCAATTCATATCCATCTTTTGATGAGTAAGCCCATGTTAAACTACCTTTCCAAATGAGGAAATCCTGATGGCCTAAGAAAGATAAGTGGTTCAATAGTGATCTAATATGAATCTTATAGGGGAAAATAAGGAGTGTTACATTTGGTGGTATCAGAGCAAGGTTCTGGGCTTGATTGGATTTGTTTATGCACTAGTTACGCATTGATATTGTATTATGTTAAGTGCATTGTTGATGATATGTGACTGGTATTTGTTGCTTTAAGATTTGTGCTTGAGTAAATGTTGATCTCTTGTGTTATGGAATGAATGAATTTAAGTAGCATATTATGGAAGACAAAAGCATAGAGGTCACACAACCTAAGCAGCACAACAAGGGGTGTGATATATGTAATATACATATCCCAAAGGTAAGTTCGTACTCCAAGCCTCTATGAATCAGTATGATCCTCGTGAGCACAATCCAGAGGATGACCCAGAACCAGTGAGCCCGGTAGAGATGTTGGTACTTACAGAGGAGCTTTCTCTGAGGAAAAGACTAAGATGTGATGCTTGGTTGACGCAGTTACAGGAAGAACCTGTTATGATTGAGCCAGAGAGGCTAATCAAGGTTGAAGAAGAGAAGTCTTCTATGAAGATGAAATCTGCCTATACTTCTTCCTAATAGATTCTAATGTTCTAGTGTTGTCTCGGAGCTTGAATGAAGTGCAAGAGCAGCCCACGAATCCAGATGTGGATTATAGAGCCCCTGTAGACGACAAGAATTGTAAGGGGGACTAGAAATGGTAGAGCTGCTTCTCTAGCACACCACTTGAATGCGAACACTAATGGACTCTGAGAGCATACAACTCTGCAAGGGAGAAGTTTTCATCTCTCGTGGATCCAGAGGGCCAGAGAGGCTTATGAACTGGATTAATTAGCCCTAGATGCAACTGATGATAAAGAATGGCCGTGGGCTTTGATGGCTTCCATTCCAAGTTATTAAGATATTGAGAATGAAATTGTGTTGAGAAATTGTTGATGAAGTTGTGGCCAGTACTGTTAGAGTCAGAGTGGCACAGTGAAAGTGCAAAGAGTATTGAAGGTACTGGAAATTGTTAAAAAGCCCCCGTGATTAATATAAGTGCGTGAATATACTGTATGAAGCATAATAATAGATGCAGCTTCTATGTGCAGCAATAGCCACAACAGATGTCTCAAATAGGATGGCCCCATTTATTTTATGACTAATAAGAATTGAAAAGGTATAGTACTAGCAGTGGAGTTTGAGGATACTTCGTGATAAATTATCTGCTAGTATATAGGCTTAAATCTGTATGTGATAAAGAATTAAGGAAGATGACATATGTTACACCTAGAAACAGTAAAGATAAAGCTTTCAAGACTTGGTGAAGCCTTCAACGCGGAGGTTGTAATTAATGATATTATAATATATCTTTTGGTATCAGAAAAGGTGTAACAATCAGGCCAACTTGAAAAGTGAGAAATGAAGTCCTCATTAATGTTAAATGCCATTGGTAAATGATTAAGAGGTTATGAGAAGTTCCGGATGGGAACAAAATACGTTGCTCAATGATGAAAATGTGATGTACCCCAACAGAAAGTATGTTAGAGAAAGTGATAGCCAACAAGTATCTTTCTAAGTTTTGGGTGGTGATTCTCTTATGCCGGAATGATGTTGTCATGGTAGAGCGCTTCTTCCTGATAGACAGGAAGGGGGCAGGACCCTGATAGACATGGATCAGTGGGATAAATCATCACTGTTAGGCGACCTACTTCCTGATGGACAGGGAGAGCAACGGATTCCTGAGAGATAGGAATAGTATGGGACAGTTGCACTAATGGTAAAACATGGGGTACTTCTCTTTCCGTACAATATGGGATAGTTGCATCGATGGTAAAACATAGGGTGCTTCTCTTTCCATAAATTCCCACATGACAAAAATACGGCATATGGAATACCCCCAAAATGAAAAGGGAATGATGGGCTAATATAAGTCAAGGATAAAGTCCCTTGAATAATTTGGGTACATGACAACACAGGAGATAATTCTCTCCGCAATGTTATGGTGATAATTATAAAAGAAATAGTCAAGATGGTTGAATTCTTTGACATAACAGGTTGGCATAGAAAAGGTAATAAAGAGAAAGTAAGCGAAGTATAGAACTGTGAGTCCTGAATAAAGAGTATTCAGGCCAGCTATGTATGAGATATCATGTGAAGGCAAGGAATATTGAAAAGCTTTAAAATGAGAGATTAATGACTTAAATATCAATGAAAATAGAGAGATGCCTCCAGAAGGGTTTGAATATGAAATGAAAGGATCCTTCCAGATATTTCAGTAGTCAGGGAATTCCTGGATGTGTTGTTTGAGGAAATCGATGGATTACCTCTAGTGAAAGGTAGAGTTCATCTTTGATTTAATACCCGGGACTAGTTGAAATTTTGAAGACTCTGCATTGAACTGCTCCAGGTGAGATGACGGAGTTAAAGTAGCAGATTGAGGAGCTGCTTGAGAAGGGGTTTATTTGGCCCATTGTGTTGCCCTGGGAAACCCCAGTTTTCTTTGTGAAAAGAGACGAGAGTCTTCGGTTATGAATAAACTACCGTGAATGGATTGAGATGATAGTGAAAGATGATTATTGTTTCCCCAAATTGACGATCTGTTAGATCAATTGAGTGGAGCCAAGGTGTTATCTGAGATTGATTTTAAGTCAGGTTACCATCAACTCCGGATTCGAGCAGGTAATATTGTTAAAACTACTTTTCGGACTAGATATGGATATTGTGGCATTCTAGTAATGCCGTTTGGATTGACGAATGCCCCTGTGGTTTGTAAATTATATTTGTGATTGTGTTTTTGACGGTACCTGGATTAGTTTGTCATAGTCTTTTATGTGTGATGTATGTGTGTACTCCAAACCTTTAGAGAAACATGTCGGGCATTTGTGAACAGTTTATATAAATTTTTCCCGGATTGCTTTGCCGCTGGCTAGGCTCATTTGAAATGATTGAATGGTTACGTGGGATGGAAAATATGATGCCGATATCTGGGAATTGATGGGGAGGCAGGCTTACCTATACCCTGACATTGGGAAGGTCGCTGTGTCTCACATCAATTAAAATCCAGTTTCTGTAAATTGATGAGGAGGCAGGCCTATATAGACCCTAACATTAATGGGGAAGGTTGTTATGTTTCGCGTCAATTAAAAAATTGACGAGGAGATCAGTTTACCTATACCCTAACATTGATGGGGAAGGCCGCTGTGTTTCGCATCAATTAAAAATTGATGAGGAGATCGGTGTACCTAAACCAAAATGTTGATAATCCCAAATCCGAAGTAGACATGTGTGGTCTACAGTATGCCGGTGGGCATAGATTGGGAGGTGTGTTTCTAGATTATGATGATCTTGCGTGTAGAAATTATGAATTATGTTTGAAGATTATGTTGAGGATTGTTGTAGTTTTGTAAATTAAACCTCTACATGATAGTTAAGGAAACAAATGTGGATGCCTAAATGATAGCAAACCAAGGAACTAGATGAGTTCATCATGCATTAAGAGAAGTTTTAAAAATGATCAAAAGAGGTTTTAATAAAATTTTAGAAATGACAAGTTTTCAAGTAAAGGGTTCCAAAATCTTAGAAATTGCCATGTTTTCAATTGACGATGAAAAATAGCAAATGAACTCTAATTGAGCTGAAACTTTCCATTTAAGTACTACACATCCTAAGCTTTAAAATGAGCCCAATTTTGTTAAATTTGGATGTGTAGATAAGGAGTTATGATTTTCCAAAGTTAAGAGAAAAATCTGGAAAACTGAAAAGTTACCAAATGAACAGTGATTTTCACGAAATATACTGTATCAATTGGGCAAGTTCTGGAGCCAGTGAATATTTTTCCCCTGTAGGTTACTTTATAAGCTTCAAATAGAAATTTGAACCACTCCATTTCAATTTTTCTAGAATTAGTTATGATTTTTCAAAGTTGGGCCAGAAATCTGGAAAATGACCAAACGAATAGTAACTTCATTTTTAAAATTTTCAAGTTCACTTCTTTGGTTAATTTAAGTTAACTGAGGCCCTAAAGTGGTTCAATAGTGATCTAATATGAATCTTATAGGGGAAAATAAGGAGTGTTACACCCACTACCTTGAGTAACCCACAGTAGATTTATAGAAGATTGGGGTATTTATAATGCCCCTCACCCTCTTGCACGTCGGGCTCTCAAATTTTTTTTAAATAAAAGCTGGTTCCTGAGGGTGATGATGATTTATCAAAGGAAACTCCGCTCTTACAAATTCCCAACAACCTGTAAATTTCCTTTTTTAATTTTGTTTTGTCTCTGTTTTTTTTGTGCTGCAAATTTTTTTGCGGTGAGAAAACACCTTTTTTTAATTTCTTTGGCAGGCTTCTTTTCTTTTCTTTTTTACCTCAAAATAACACACTAATTCACACAAACACAATGAAAGGGTATAAGAGAAAAGGATAATGAACTAATTGAAGTAAGGAAGGAGTAATGAAGGGAAGATGGATAAAAAGAACACATGAAAGAAAGCAACAAAAAAAAAACAAAGGATAGGACTTGAATCTAGCAAATCATAAGCTCTAATAACAAATGATATAAGACTGAGGATGGATCGGCAAGAAGCGAGTGTGAGAATTGGAATGAAACCCTTAGAGAATATGCCTCTTATAACCCCAAGCATGAAACTCAGATGGATGATCGAAAGTATGACCTAAAGAGAACCTATCTCTTACAACCATAACTATAAAGACACCACAAGGTTGACCACTCCCTTGATATTGTTAGAGTATTCTCACAAGGATACAAACATTTAAGCAAAGCTCACATAAGAGAATATAATTCTCTAAAGAACAAAGTTTTTAATCATTCAAATCTCAAAATGAAGTATAGCATAAAGATATAAGGAAACTACTTAAAATTGAAGCAAAAGTCGGTCACCAAAATAATAGGAAACAAAAACAAGATCTTCTAGAAGAATCTTTGACCAAATAGCCTTATTGTAAGGAAACAAAAAGGGAAAATTTTTAAAAATGAAATTACATAAAAATCAATGCATAATGACAACTTCTAGATGCGTCTTGATTCCTTTTGGATGTTACTTATGATTCTCCTCTAAGACACATGCTTGTCACATGGTATTTTAAGTGAATTCTTCAATCTGCACGGCACATGGGCTTTGTAGGTCATCTTAAGCTTATTCCATTCTTATGTTATGCCAATTTCATGGACCTTCATGCTTTCCCATGTGCTCAGGCTTTCATGGGTTATAAAAGTATGCATATGTTCCTAAATACGTATGGTTAAGGTCTGATTTACACCATCAACATATATACTAATATCCTGGGCCTTTATCATAGCTAATTAAAGCCCAAATGTTATTTCTTGAGTTATAATAATTGGGTCAGACTCTTATTGCATTACATAAACATAATGGCTAACATGTATGATGCCATCTTAGCTGCTATGTAGGATGTCATTTAAGACGCCATTTGTATCTCTATCAAGAACCCGAGGAGAGTTGCTATCCAATTTTTGAAATATGCATAGGAGAATGATTTGAATCTAAATAATGATTTAAGATGTGATTAAAAGCAATATTATGGAAGTATATGGAAAGAGATGTTGAAAATCAAAATTTCCCTTCCCCTTGAAAATTTCAGCTAGGTGCAGAACCTTAAGGAGGAATGCGATTTTGATGTTTCAAATGAGTTTAAAATGAAAAATGGAGGGTAAAAGTAAGACAATAAGTTTGGAAGCATTGTAAACAAAAATAGAAAGGTTGGGGAGTTAGTGAACCCTAATTGGAAGAGGAAAAGGGATTGAGTTTATTATGTTCCAATGCATGCAAATAAATGGATTATAATGTGTATTGCATTGTAATTATATGGTCATGCAAATAAAAGGAGTTACTAACATTTACATTAAGAGAAGCTAAGTGAAAGTAAAGTACAACCAAGATGTAGCAAAGTTACTAACATTTACATTAATATATTATTGATGTTATTTCTGATTGTTTGCAATGATGATTGAGCTAAGTTTGTTGTTGATTAAACATGTAAATCCTTACTTTAAGTTATGTCTTGGCCATGTGCAAGTATGAGTTAGTAAGATATGTTCATTCTCCTTTGCCAATTCTATTTTTTTAAAAATTAAAGGGAAAAGCCCTATAGATTATAAGTGGAATATGTAACATTCTAAAATTTAATACATTGAAAATAATTATTCCATGATAATTAAAATTTATCATTTGATTATTGGAGTAATATGGATTTACTCCAATGTATCTTATAAATATATATATAATAAAATAAAAGAAAAGGAAAAGAGATGGGGGAATGAGAAGAAAATGATAACATGGGGTACGTTACTGTAATTTTCCTTCATGAGTCTTATTATGTAACTTTAGCCAGAATGTTATTTTAGGTCATGTGAGCCAGCGTTTCTTTTTGTTTCGGGTTCTTTCTTTCTTTTCTCTACCGCCATGTCGCTTCTTCCACCATTGTTGAATCTTTTCAAAATGTAGAGCCTATTTTGATATGTAAACCCATATCTAATTACTAAACTTCATTCATAAAAGTTTTTCTACTCATTTAAATTTATCTAATGATATAATTTCTTTGAACAATTGAGCAAATTTTTAGTTTAGGGTTTATTTCAAGTTTTCAGTTTTGGCGATAAATGACAATAGTATTGTATAAATAAAATAGTAGTATGATTTAATCATTTTAGAGTTGTATAATGGGTGGATTGAGAATTTAAAATAATTTTTAAATATAATGAGTTTGATATTTGGGATAAATATAATATTTGTGCAAATTAAATTTGAGTTTCATAACTTATTTTAGCTCATTGAAACCTATACCAATTATGGAAAGAATTGGGTTTGAGATTTACAAGGAAATATGGATATTAGGAATTGTTGGAGGAAATATGTTCGGAGAATGAGTTTTATTTAAATTCATTAACGATTTTTTGGTTATCATTACCTTAATATATAATTAAATTAATTGTGTAGATTGATTTTATTTTAAGTGACATAACCTTTGGACTTTATATTATTGTAGTATTGTGCATTTGCTTTAGCGTAAGGTAATCAACTTTCACTTATTATGCATACTTGTGATATGTTTGTGAGTGATTTTACACTTAATAGAGTATTGAAATGCTTTGAAGCAATGGAATCATATTATTGTATATGTTATCTTGTTATAAACTTGTCATATGGGATTTGACTTGTTGAGAAATAAATATATGAAGTTGTGCAATATATTAGAAAAAAATGTGGATTCTTACATAATTGTGACATGAATTGTGTATGTATATAGTCTGATCTAGTAAATATTGATTTAAGAGGGATTGTGATTGACTTGAAGGGGAGTATATTACATAAGAGTTGGTGAATCTTGTAAATTTGGGGAGATAAAGTGGTAGACCTCCAGAAGTACATTGGTTGGTCCTTTAGCTCTTTGTTTATTATAGGGAATTGACACCCCACTATTATATTAGAGGGGGAACCCATAGTTTGATCTTATGCTCTGTGAATCTGATTAATCCATATAACTTGATCGGTGAACTTATAGGTTAACTACAGTCATATGAGTAAGTACTAACCCATGGGTTCAATCAGAAGAGATAAGGCAAGAGAGGGCATAAGGAAGAGTAGATATGAATTTAGTGGACTTTGAAATAAGTTTATATATTATACATGTGAATTATATATATCTATATCAGAATTTGATTATTTCATATCTGTCTCGTCTGACATATCTTGAGCATATGGTTTATTCAAATGAATAGTACAATTCCAAAATGTGATATATCCATACTTCATTCAAATATGTTAAAATAAGTCTTTATTTAAACTAGGAATATGATTTATTTGAATGACTCTGATTTTATAAGCTAAGAACTACAGATTTTATTCAAAACGTTTCTGGGGTCAACCTTAGCGCTAGGCCCATTGAGCCGAATGACATCCTATACATTCCCTTTTAAGAGCTCATTTGAAAGTTCGTTTAAGAATAACTTTTATGGATTTCAGAGTAAAACCTAAATTTTGGAGAATCTGAGGCAAAACCTAAGTTTCAAAAGATTGTGTTTAAGAAGTTATTGGCTTTTACGGAGTTTAAGGTAAAAAAATAGATAGAAAAAGGAAAGAGAAAGAAAGAAAAAGTATGAACGAGAAAATTTATTAGAAGTGTGGGTGTGATTTGACAAGAAATAGCTTTTTTAAAACTTATGTTTTAAACCGAGATTTTTGTATCCAAAATAATTTTTCAGACAAATTTTTGTACTTAACAAAATCTAGTTTTTGGGTAAAAAAAACAGATCCCGCCAAATCATATACTACAAAACTGCCTCAAGAGCTCTGAATATGGAGCCCAATATGTGCTCGTCGGACTTCTCTGCACCATCATCCAACCACCATACTCCTGCGTCGTGCTCTCAGTATCTGCACCATACTCTGTTTGACTCGCGTCCTCGGGTTCCTTCCCTGATCTCCTCCTCCGGGCTGACACGTCCTCATGGTGTTCCGCCCCTGTCGCCCGACAGTGGTCAGCATCATGACCATATTTCCGCAAAATTAGGTGAAGGCCTTCATACTCAATCGCTTTCAACTTTCCATTAAGCAGTAGTAGACTCGGCAACAGAGGTTTTCCCAGGTTTAGTTGGACACATATCATGGCGAACCTCCCATTCATCCAATTCATGGTGTTCATATCCAAACGGAGCACTCTTCCAATTTGCTATCCCCTTATCATAATAATCCATTGGGAGCTTGGTGATACATACCCATGCCGCGATGCTGTCTGTTTCTTCTGCATCCAGATCAAAATCTGGTTTCCATGGCTGAACACTAATGTAGCGATCGTACATTAACCATGGTCCCCCCAGTGAACGCCAATTCGTAAATCTCCTTTCGTCAGCACGTCACCATAAAATTTCCCGACCCCACATCCACAACTTCCACCTCGCCCCAAATCATCAGAGGTTTCGATGCTAGAACATTCTCCCTCACCATTCGTCCAAGAACTGTTAGTATCAACAGTTTCCTCCATTTCTTGCTAAACACTCTCTAAGGGATGACACAAGAGGATATTGGATTTGTTTGGCGGAGCGTTTGAAAAAGCCAAATATACGTTCAACATTGTTTTTCCGTCCTTCACACATATTTACCTCAACTTGCGTAAAAATACTTTTCTGCCGCATTCCAAAACGGGCACATTGTTAGCAAGTCCGACTGTCCAATCAACGGACCAACCGGTTAAACTGTTCAATCTAGTTTCTTAACACTAGGTTTATCACACGGTTTCTTTTTGGGCCAGAATATCAAAAGTCAGATTGGTTATGGTTGGTTGGACTTTTTTTTATTATTATTATTTAAAAGTCATAATATCAGAAACTATTGTAACATAATATAAAAAGTCAAACAAGAGAAACTATATTGTGTTTGAGAACTCCTTTTGGAGGTCCAAAATACATTTTGAGCCTAAAAGCTTATTAGCTTACAAACTCTAGCGTTTGATAACTACTTTCAAAATACATTCTGAATAAAAAAACTCATTTTTGACAAAATAAATGCCATCTAAATCCAATGTTTATCCAAACATTATTTGAGCAGATGTACATTTATATTTTATATTTCTATTAGTGGCCAAAAAATAAAACCGCGAGAAAATACATCATGCCTATTGAACAGTTATTTCATGTTTTCCAATTAAATTCTTGTACCCCAATATTTGGACAAGTTGCCACCACCACAAAGTAATAAACCACCTAACTCTATTCTATTTTTCATCAATATACTGTCAGTCAAAAACTTCTCAGCAGAAGAATTATAATCATACTGATCAAGATCATGGTAATTTGAGGATCTTACATTCGACAATTTAATCACATTTTTGTCGAAGTTCTTGATGTACTCTTGAATGCCATGATGAAGCTCAGAGGTTTCAAATGGCTTCTTGGCAAAGGAGAACTGGAATTTGGAACCACTTGGACTAAGTTGATCTTGTACGGATGCCATGATGTTAATGCTTTGATTTGGTTGTGAAACTCCACTTTGATTAGTTATGGATTGTTCAGGAGACCAGAACCCCTGTGAAGATAACTAAATTATTTTCTGAAAAATCTGGTTTTAGTATTTCTTTAATTATCTTAGGCATAAAGGCCAACATAACTACATGTTAATGTCATGTTGTTCGATCAAATAAGAAATAACGAAATAAATTTATCAGCCGGTTTCAAACTAGACCCCATTTCCCATTTTTTTTTAATTAATGAGGTAGGCACTAAGTGCCTAAGATTACATGTTGGATCGAACCTGCAGCATCCCATTTATAGGGTGGCTTTCATGCTAAAGGCCATTAGCAACTAGATCCCATTTCTATACTCTTCTTCTAAGCAAACAAATAAGACACATACATCGAAAGAACACTTTATGATGGATGACTAAACCAGATCCCATTTATCACTCATGTTATTTTCACGAAATAAACCGTCTGAGATTATAATAAAAAGTAGTCATAAGCCTGTTTAGCAAGAGTCCCAAAATGAGAATTAGAAATTAAAGCACTTAAACTGACCTCAGGTAAATGGCTGTCTGATGGCATGGGAGGCCCAAATAAATTGAGCGGCGGGTCGTCTTGTGATGAAAAGTTAGAACTATCAAACGGGGATAATGATACACACTCGTCAAAGTATGCCATGGCATCTTCTGCAAGACGTTTTGACATCTTTCTTCTTTCAACGCTAGCCTGTTATCACATGGTTTGGTTAACTAACAGCGGAACAGGTAAAAATAGAAAATGTAGGATATCTGCATAGTTAGTTGCCAAGCATCAATATAAATTTGATGGCAGCAAATTTTACCCAAAAACCAAATGATCAGATGAATTAAATGTGAATTGCGTGCTTAAGATCTTCATATCTAGTAACAAACAAATCAGGAAAATATTGGCATTCTTAGGGCATGAATAGGTGCTGCAGCGATGTGTGTTGGTTATCAATATATATGAGCTACTAGAAGCAACACTGTTCTACAAAGCTGTGAACGTTGCAGGTTCCGGTATTGGGTTTGTGCATCTAGTTATTTGGAAAAGTTTTTATGATTAGTACTATTAGATTTCAACATAATGGTACACAATCTATATGATGATTTTAAATAGTTGCTGGCTCACGCAAATATGTCTTCAAATAATTGGGTTGTTACATAGTACGGTCAATGTTGATGCACAGAACGATACATGCCATAGCTGCGTTTGGTTTTCCGTTGGGAATGCCGTTTTGGCTCCCAAAATCCATTCTCACGCAAGCCGAGACAAAATTCCTCTCACATAAAGTACCTCG